>MU226496.1:865948-881537 GCA_018584345.1 Thuja plicata
AAACCATTATCTCGAAACCAAAAACCAAAAACCATACTCTGCAAACCATTTACTGGCAGGTTGTTTACAGGCGTGAGTCAAATTCCGGTTGCAAGCAACCTCAGAGGGGAAGCCTATCGGCTAATTATATATGCTTCTACAAGGTGATTGTATGTTGTGTTGATGGTAATTTTAATGGGATGCTGTTTATTCTATATGTAAAATGTGTAAAATATATCGTTGACCAAATTTAAAAAAATAGAAAACACAATAGATTTTTGTGAAATTTTAAGCATTTGTTCTTCATGATCTGTATATTTTGTGGTGGAAAATTACAAAATTTTGCAGAAAAACCAGTATGTTTTTGCAAATCTGAAAAAAAAAAGATTTGACCTTTTTTTTTAATATCTTTGGTGCATTTTACGTGGAGACTAGCCCCAACCCCTCGCCTAGGTAAGATATTTGTGAATCTATATCTTACCTTAGGAGAAAATTAATTTGTGTGGCATATTTGTAGATATTTGTCAACAATCCTATTATTTTTTAAAAGAATATAGATGGTTAAAAAATTAAAATAATGTTTTAGTAAAATTATAATTGAATATAAAAGTTCAAATAATTTGTTAAAAATATTAGAGTAGTTAAAAAATTTATATAATGTAGATGGTAAAAATATTATAATGATAATGATTAAGGATTCTTTTTGGGTGAATTGTCAATTTGTTTTATAATAATGAATAGTTTGAGTTTCATAGAATATTAATACATTATAGATTTAACACCTTTAGGAATTTAAGTGATTAAATTTTATGTAAATTTTATGGGAAGAGATAAGTAATTCTTACTCATGGAAGAATTAGATGTTAAATCATAAATCTCAAAAGAACAAAGATAAATGTGTATACATTACAATCTTAACTCTAAATGTGTATTCATTAATTAAAAATAATGGATGACACTTAATCTATTCTAAGAGTTAATTAAAGTATCATTATCAGCATAATTTAATTTATTTAGATGATGGATTTTTGCTTGTGGATATCTAATAATGGTCAAGGCTTGTCTCATATTTTCTCTCTATTTATTTGAGGCTTATGTGGAAGGTAGTTTCTCATCCTTTTGATATTTTTGGAAAATTCCCTCGTTTGTTATTTATTACATCATGCAATTGTTGTCCTTGGGACCTTTAGCATATGTATATTATGTAAATAACTAAAACATTGTTTAAATAAATATATAAAGGAGTCCTATATGTTTTCTCTATTTTGTTGAGGCTCATGTAGAAGGTACTTTCTCACCATCGATATTAATTGACATCTTTGAGAACTTTTAACATATATATGCATACAATGGATCTATATTCCTAATATTAGCTAAAAGTTTTTTAAATTATAGGTATCAGTTTTCAATGCATTTATTCTAGTGGTGTATTTTTTTCTTGCCTCACTTAGGTTCTTGTTGTTTTCCTTTTTCTTTTCTTTTTTTTTTTTTCTTTCCTCTATTTTATTTTCCTCTCGTTGTTTTCTTTTTTTTCTTCCTTCGTGTTGAGGTAAGTGATTTTGTCGGGGCTATTCCTATCTAGTGGAGACCTCAAAATGGTTATTGATAGAAGAAAGAGGTATTTATTAGTCAAAACTTCAAGGATAATTCACCTCCACTTAGACTTGGCCTAGGATTTGGGAGAGGAAGTGTCTTTTCACAAGATTGTCTAGTTGATATTCATTATTATTTGTCCAATATCATGAATATACACACATTAAGAAAGGGGCCTAAAATGGGTGGTCTATTGATTGGGCATAGGTTAGATTCATTATAAGCATGTTAGCCTAGATGACCACCAAGTTTTAGAACCCTATATCAAGTATTTTGATTTCTCTAACTATGTTATGAAAATACTCCAAAAAAGGACGAAAAAATGAATGACCAAAGAGGTCATCAAAAGTGTTAACTCTCAAAATTTCTTAGTTAGAATAAAAGGGTGATTCTAGAAACCTCTAGCAGGGCTATGGACATATGGATGATAGTAGAGAAAGGTTAGACTAAAACATACAAGGTTGTGAATGCCAAACTGGCAAAAGAGCAATACCTGGGGGTCTTGGTTTCTATTGTAGAAATATCCTCTTTTATTTTCATCCTCTTGAATGACTCTCATGTAAGTATTTTAATGGAACAAATACACTTTCCACACACCTAAACCTTATGCAAAGGTGTGAATCTAGAGGCTTGCAAAATAATATTACATTTAACTGATGACTAGGTGTTAGTTTCTTAGTGTAGGTTAGTTTGAAGGTTGTTTGTTGGTAAAGAAATGCCTTGGTCATTTCTTCTTTTGTCAAGGCTATTTTTTGTGCCTCCACAAATTAATCCCCATTAGGTATCATAGCCTAATGTGGACCCCCCTTTTTTTCTTTTCATTTGTCTCTTTTGGCAATATGTTGGCCATTTAGTAACATGAGGTGGGTCAGATTACATGATTTAGGATCCCGATAGTTTGATGTCTGAGGTTGATAAGCATCTTGTTTTTCTTTTTCTTTCCATTTTCCTTTCTTTTTTTCTTTGTATCTTCTCTTACCATGTTTGTTTGTAGCCTAGGCTTGGGTTAGAGGCCCTTTTTGGGTATTCATGGGTGGTTTCTATGTCTTCCAGAGTCACACCCTCGACGCCCTAAAGCACAAATGCCTAAAGCCTTTTCGGTCTCTAGTCAGAGATCAAACTTGCAGGGTTTTGGGGAAAATTGGAGGTCTTAGGACCACCAATATCATGACACCCTGAAAGATCGATGCCCAACTAGGGGGTCAGGGATGAAATCATCTCCCAGACCCCTATATAAGGAAAATGGGTGCCCTTATTTTCACACCTAGCCTTCGTCTTCACATATGATATTTTGTGTTTAAGTGGTCAAACCATCACATTTTCGGAGCTTCTAGTAGTTACTTTTGTTGTCTTGAGAGCAATTGTTGTGTGTTTGACTTTTGGGGTTGCCATTTTTGCGGTTATTCTTTCTTGGCTTGGGTTCATTTTTTCTTCTCGTTGCCTTTGGTAGGGTTTTCGTTTTTTTTTGTGTTGTGTGTGGTACCTTTTTTCTGTCTGTTCTTTTCTTTTATGTTTCAACCCTAGGATAGACTGTAAACACTATTTTCTGCTTAGATAAATTGAAATGACTCTTTAGATAGAGTTTTAAAAAAAACCTAAGTGCTTCAATAATAGGACCTAATAGGATGTAATAGGAGTAATAGAATCTGTAGTAATACCTAATAATACCTAATAGGACCCCTTAAGACTTAATATGAGTAATAGGATGCATTATGACCAATTAACTCCAATTAAGACCTATTAAGACCAATTAAGACCTAACATGTGACTAATAAGACCAATTAGGACCTCTTACTTGACCAATTAAGGCCTAATAGGACCTATTAAGACCTATTAAGACCTAATAGGAGCTAATAATACCTAATAAGACATAATAGGACCCTTAAGACCTAATAGGACCACTTACAACCTTACAGGACCCCTTAATACCTAATGGGACTAATAGGGCCTATTAAGACCAATTAACACCTAACATGACCAATAAGACCTAATAGGACCTATTAAGACCAATTAAGACCTAATAGCACCTCTTAAGACCAATTAATGCCTAGTACGACCTAATAGGACCCGTAAGACCCAATAAGACCACTTAAGACCTACTAGGACCCCTAACTTGACCAATTAAGACCTAACATGAGACTAACAAGACCTTATAGGGCTAATAAGACCTAATAAGACCTAATAGGAAGTTAATAAGACCTAATAGGACTAATAAGACCTAATAGGATTTATTAAGATCAATTAGGACCAATTAAGACCAATTAAGACCTAATAGGACCTATTAAGATCAATTATGACCAATTAAGACCTAATAAGGACCAATTAAGACCTACTAATACCTAATAGGACCCTTAAGACCCAATTAGACCACCTAAGACCTAATAGGATCCCTTACTTGACCAATTAAGACCTAACATGTGACTAACAAGACCTAACATGACCAATAAGACATAATAGGACCTATAAGACCTAATAAGACCTAATATGAAGTTAATAGGACCTAATATGACTAATTAGAGCTAATAGGACCCCGTAATATCCTAATAGGACTAATAGGACCTATTAAGACCAATTAAGACCTAACATGACCAATAAGACCTAATGAAACCTATTAAGATCAATTAAGACCTAATAGGACCTCTTAAGACCTAACATGAGTAATTTAAGACCTAATAGCACCTCTTAAGAGACTCAGCCTCATATACCCAAAGTATGGTTTTCATTCATTAATTTTAATTGTTTATATGCTTACTAGTTTATGTACAATTTTTATTTGTGCTTATTTTTTTTGCAATTGTAGGATTTTGGATTGTCTCATGCTGCATCACATTTACATCCTAACTCATCAGTGACATTGGCTATGGGTTAGACATCTAGTGTAAATGTTTTTGTTTGATAAATGTATAGTCAAGTTATACACTTTAAAATTTATGTATATACAAGTTTGATTCATGCTTTGTATATGTTGTTCAAGTTGACACCACCATGAATCTTGGCATGGCTACAAGATTGAGCCAAATGCAACCATCGACATTATCCTTTATGGTCGTGATTAAAAAATTAATTTTGCATTGTCTATTGTGTACCTGTCTTTTATACCTGGATTTTAAAAATTTTGTAATATTTGTTTTTAAAGGACTTGACTGCATCCAATTTTGATGTTTCTAAGAGAGGACCTCCTTGTCAGGGTAGTCTTTAAGAAACCCCCCCTTCAAAAAAGGTGTAAAAAACTGGCGAAATTTAGAAAACTAGAGAGCAAATTATTAATTTTTTTGGCGAAATTTTTTTCTTTTCAAAGAAAAAAAATAATCTCATTTGGCGAATTGTATTTTTTTTTTCAGAACTACCAAAATATATATTGGCGAATAAAAAATATTTATAGTATAAAAATATATATTGGCGAATAAAAAATAGTATTTATAGTATAAAAAATATATATTGGCGAATAAAAAACAATATTTATAGTATAAAAAATATATATTGGCGAATAAAAAACAATATTTATATTATAAAAAATATATATTGGCGAATAAAAAATAGTATTGATAGTATAACAAATATATATGGGGGAATAAAAAATAATATTTATAGTATAAAAAATATATATTGGCGAATAAAAAATAGTATTGATAGTATAAAAAATATATATGGGCGAATAAAAAACAATATTATAGTATAAAAAATATATATTGGCGAATAAAAAACAACATTTGTAGTATAAAAAATATATTGGCGAATATTCAAAACATAGCGATGGGACTACGTGTCAAGTTGGGTGCTACGTGTCATTTACTGATAGTGATGATCATTTTATGAGGACAGCTTGCGTAGCCTCAGCAGGCTAAAAGGAGGGTCGATGGCTAAAGGTTACAAAGATACGCAATGACCTTGTTGAAGGTAAAAGGCATGTAGATTCTATTTGATCGGATGACCCACTTAATGAGTTAGTGTCCTTGTGGTGACGCGTTTCCCTATGGTGACATGAGTTCGACTAACATGAAGGTGACCGCAGATTAAAGAGTTAAAGGTTTAGCATTTAAAGGTTGAACTTCAAACTGCAAATTGCAATTAATTATTAATGAGACTTATTGACGCCAAGATTTTGATTAGACATTAAAAAGGATAATTTGTACGAGATATGAGCTGTGATTCGTAAACGTTCATTATTTTTCTTTTTGGTGTCAAGTCACCTTACGCAAAACATTCCTTCACAATTTAATGCGGCTGCCAACTTGTCAATTCAAAATTTATAACCGCAACTAGGATATGGTGGTTCTGAGCACACGCTGGCAGTCTGCGTAACTTGACTAGTTACATAATCTAGGCCAATATTTTGATTAGACATTAGAAGGATAATTTTACGCGATATGAGTTGTGATTCATCAACATTCATTATTTGTCTTTTCGACTTCAGAGCCAAGTTACGCAGGGTACAAAGGCGGATACAAATGTTTGCAATTTTTGTTTATTGATATTCATTAATTTCCTTTTCCGAGGCAAGCCACCTTACGTGAAACATTCCTTCAAAATTTATTGCGCCTGGCAAGTTGGTGATTATTTTCTTTATATACTCCTTGGTAGTGATTCTAGTGAAATTGCAGAACATAGGGTGCTTTCTAAATTTCTTAATTTGGAATCTTGGAACTGAAGACAGAAATTCAGAATGGGTCTTCCAGTAGCTGAGGGATCATCAAATGATAACCCAGAACCTGTTATCCAACTAAATTTTGATATGGAGGAGGAGATTTAGCAGGATGTCCTCAGTCATCTTATGTCTGCAGCATGGGATCATGCTACCAGTTACACCAGATACCAAAGCGACATGTTCGAACTTGAAGTAGAACATGACAAGGTGGAGATGTGCGCCATTTTTGACGATCATGGCTTCGACCAGGAGGGGTTCCGGCAGGAGATGATCTGGTTATTTGCTGGTTTGCGCATCGACTGATCTTATTTTCTTTGTGGATAATACTATTATATTATAGTTTATACTTTATACTATAACATATTAGCAAATTACTATTAGTCTATTAGTATTAGGATATGTAGGAGTCGACTGTTGGACTGTCGAACTAGGCTTTTGTAATTTCCTCTAAAATTTCAAAACTTCAATGGATCTTAGGAAATTTTTTGTTACTTGTAGACTTGTAGTTGTAATTTGTAAATATGAAATTCGAAGGTACTTTTCATTTTGGTTTTAACTTTTGGAAAGGGTTGGAAGCTTGTCGCTTCTCCTACTGGGGAAACCACAACCGTTAAGAACTTCAGTCACTCACTACTCAATGAATCTCAATCAGTGATTCAGTTACTCGTATTATGTATACCTAAATTCCTAATACCAAATTTTGAATTTAATAGTAATATTGTAAGTGTATACATAGGAGAACTAGAAGTAGAAGACTCTTTTTCAAATAGTGTTATAGGGTATTGTTTTTAGTTTACATGAGTCATGATTCATGAAATTGAACAATAGTTTTATAAATTGAAAAATGTGTAAATTAAAATTTGAAGTATCTGTGAGTGTGACTGTGAACTGTTATTCTGTATAAAATTATAAATACCTATATGTATTTACTGATTCAGAATGCTAAATTATGAATCCACGATTCACTTCACTGACTGAATGAGAAGTCTGACGCTTCTGAAATCTAAATCCCACATGACACATTGAAATTTGGAACCCACTCCAAGCTCTGAAGTTACGCCTATCTATTTCCTAACTTCTCAACGGTTAATTTATAATGATGGTGATGGGTTCCAAAGTTACGCCTAGTTGTTTCGCAACTTCTCAACGGTTAATTTATTTTTGATGGTGATGGGTTCCGAAGTTACATCTGACTGTTTTGTAACTTCTCAACGGTTAAGTTATTTTTGATGGTGATGGGTTCCGAAGTTACGTCTGGTTGTTTCGTAACTTCTCAATGGTTAAGTTATTTTAGATGGTGATGGGCTCCAAAGTTATGCCTGACTATTTTGTAACTTCTAAACGGTTAAATTTTTATGATGGTTAAGGGTTCCAAAATCTCGACTAACTTCGTGCGTAACTTCGTAAGTTGTTGAAAAGTGAGAGTAAGTTGGAATAAGAACCTAGGGTTAGATGTATAGTTAGCGTAACCTCGGCCTAATCTATGCTAGAATGTTTGTAGAGCTTTGTTAGGGTTTCTTGGCCATTTGTGACCTAGGGTTAACCATTAGATGTACCATTAGCATAACTTTAGCAACACGCCAATTATTAGCTCTCAAATCGCCCCCAAATCTATGCTGGAAGTGACAGTTGACAGTGACACTTTTATGAAAAAGATAATTACCAATTTAATGCGTGTGTGCTTGATGAGAATTTAATTTTTAATAGAGTAGGTGGCCTGGTGACTGGTTGTGAACTTGTGAGTTTCTTATTAGTTATTAAATACAGTTCACCGAGCATCCTTAATTTTCAAAGTCGAAGAGTAACAGAGAGTTGAAACCTTTAAGTGCAGAAAAGGAGCTTACTCCTTAGAGTTTAGTATACATAAAGAATGGCAGAACAAGGATCTCTTGATGTTGTTGTAGAATCGGCAAAGAGTTTGTCTTCAAGAACAAAGAGGCCAAACATATATGCTGAAGAATGGATGAAACTTTTTCCTGGATCCTCAAATTTGCAATCAGCTAACACTTATGAATGGAGGGACCCTTATGCATTCTGCAAGGATGTTGTCTACCCAAACACAACTGGGTATAATCTCATCATGTATTTCTATAACAATAGATTGAGAGGCCCTCATGTTTCAAACCCATGGGATAGGAACTTGGGAAAGTTGATAGTACTTGAGGTATTTTTGGATATAGACCTCATGAAAGCACTAATTGAAGCATACAATCCAGTGACACAAGCTTTCCACAGGCAGGACAAGTCTATACTTTGCATGTTAGACAGAGCAAATTTTATTCAAGCTTTCAACCTTTAGGGAGCTATGAGCGTGGATATTGACCTAACAGAAGAGGAGGCCCTATTTCATAGACAAGAAAGTTACTACATTGGAAAGGTTATGAGGAAGCATATTCTTAGACAAATTAAAGAGGCAGGGTTGTTGTCGAAGAAGGTTGCAGATTCAATTGATATTGAGCTTTCTTTTGCTTATTTCCAGAATACCATCTATGGTCTAATGAAAGTTATTGAAATAGATGGAGGTTTCACAGTGACTCCTGACATTTATGTCATGGCTACAGATGTTCAGGACCTGTACACCCACAAGGAGTTTGATTATGTGGGGCACATAATCAATGTAATGCACACTGAGTTGATGACGACAAAGACTGATTTGAAAAGCTTCAATTTCAATCACTACTCCATGCTGATGCACCTGATCCTCTATTGCAATATTGGCTACATCAACCTAGAGTTCATTAATGAGACCGAGAATGTAGGAGGAACTATTCTGCTTCAGCTCTGGACCAGGTTATGGGATAGAAGTCACCATTTCTCTAATTCCATTGCTTTTTATAGTGATTTTGTGGATCCAATAATGAACATGTTAGGTATTTTCAAGAATAGATTTCCTTTACTAGTTAGAAAATTGCTTAGACCCCTAGCATTTAAAATTGACAATGAAATTAACCACAATTGGGGTGATATGTTTTTTTTTATGAATTTTTCTATTATAAGAGTGTATGATTGCCCTCAACCTCCACACTTACTGCCAAGATATGTCCCAGAAAGATTGGCAATAGTAGAATTCCTGTGGCAGCTTATCATGATGGATAAAGAACACTTAGGCCCTAAAAGACATAAGGGAACCTTTTTGGTAAGGAGGTTCCAAATAGGGGATTTCTCTATAGGTAAAGATGTTGTGGACCAAATCCATGAATTCTTGAGACAATTCAGATTGCCCTATGCTAAAGCAAGGATGTATGACCTTGAAGACTTCATTAGAGGAGCATTGAGAGAAATGAGGAATCACAATTTGGCTCAAAATCAGCCTATGGCTAATGAGGATTTTATTAGAAATGTTCTCAATGAAGATATATGTGAGGAGAGAATCCTTAAATGGCACAATATTGTAAGGGTAGAGGAAGAATTGAAAAAGGAAGACCCTACCTTCCGCAAATACTATGTCTAAATTTCCAGACATCCCTAAGGAGAAGGAGGAGGACATAATAAACCTTGAGGAAGTTGAACTTGATGTAGTGTTTATGGTAAAAATAGAACAAGTTGACCAATCCACATCTGAGAAGGGGCCATCAAAGAAACAAAAGTTGATGAATGTACCACAAAAGGCAAGGCAACAGGCACTATAAATCCTACCAGGTAATTGGAAATACTTTGCTGACTTAAGACAAAAAATTTTGACATCACAGGCTGAAGAGGGAGAAAAGGCCCTAGATGAGTTAGAATTGGCTGCAGCTAGATTGGATGGCTGGGTCATCCAAGCTAAAGATTTTATATAGATGATGATGAATTCATCAAGTCCGATGAGTTTAAAAGTTTTCTCTTTAGAGTTAAGCAGAATGAATTAACATTGTCTTTGAAACCAGGGGAATCATAGGAAAAGACTGTTGAAATGATTGAAAAATTACAGTAACCTATGATCCCAACAGTGAAACATTAACTATGGAGGAGGCAAGAGATCTTGTGAAGAGAAGTGGCATGTTGCTGATCCCTGGATGGACTTGGAGTCCTCATTCTTAATTGATCAAATCAAGAGGCAAGATAATGTTGTAGCTTATGAATCTTTTGGCCCTAATGGACTACAGAGGGGTTCTGGATTTAATATGGACCGTAAGACACTAGCAGTATGGTGTGTGGCCCCAGAATCTAATAAGCCTAGATTGGTTGACATCCAAGACACAACACAGGGTAGCCAATTAATATGGAGGTTGCAGGAGACTACAGGATCAAAGATAGAAAATCTCCTACATCATGCATCCTCCATGAATAAGGCAATGGTTGAGGACTTAGAGAACATGCTAGCAAGGACATTCAGAGATTATGTGTCAACTAGGAAAAAGTTTGAAGAGGAACTGAAGAAGAATTTTGTCCTGGATATGACTTTGAAGGAGATAAAAGATGAAATAAATAGTCTAAAAATTCAGTCCAGGGAAGTTACAGAGGGCTATGATGCTGGGGTCTAAACTGAGTTTCAAGGGGGCTCAACTCCAGAAATTGCAATAGAGAACATAATAATGGACATTGATCAGCTTGCTGATACTGGAATTGATGAAAATGAGACGTTGAAGAAGGTGCTATTGCACAGAGTAAATGTTTTAAAAGGGAAGTCTCAAATCATTCATAGCACATTCATTTCTTTGCAGGGGGCAGAATATCAATGTTCTAATGCCTTTTCTGTACTAACCCCATTATTTAATACTTGGGGCCCACACTTGCAATTATTTGAGAGGTTAATTTTACTAATGGGAAAAAAATGGAGTTACCTGACAAAATAATTGATGTTAAGGAAATGGTGTTATTAGTAAAGGATTTGTATGCATTTTTCAATGGAGAGTTAAAAAAACATTCAGCCAAAGCTAAAGTTTTTTGCTGAAGAGTTTGAAGGATATATCCCTGCTATTGTGGACACACAGGGAGAGTTGAAGGACTGGCAGGAGTGGGTTGATTCTTTCAACCAAATTTTGGATGTTACCAAGGTGGCTTCTTATTTTTTTGGTGATGCTGACGTTTCAACTTTTTTTGAAGTTGTCGATGAATTGTACAAGCAGGAGATTGACATGAATAAGTTTGTTGCTAAATCTCAAGCCATAACAGATGCCAAGTGGAACAAATGCCTTGAAGAATTGGATACAGTTAGAGCGATAACTTACCCATCAAAGAGGGAAATTGTGGTGCGGGAAAACATTGGAGAGATTCAAGCCTTGTAGTTGTCACATTCACATGGATGATGGAATTAGTTGACTCTTGAGACAGTTCTACTTATGGTATTAGATAAAGAGGCAATAGAGGGAGGTTAGTTAATTCAAACAGGGTATCTTATCTTTGTGGTTCACCTGCTGTGGATACACCTTTGGTGCAAACCAAAACTGATACTGAAGAATTCGGGCTGCCAGTTGTCACTCTTATAACTATTTCTAAGCTTATTCTCTTGTAATTTTCTGATAGAAGTCTTTCGTACTATGATCATTGTCATTGATCATTGAATTTGATGTATAATTTTCAAGGAAGTTAATACAATAATATTTTGTAATTTTTTGATAGAACTTAGAAGTCTCTGGTACTATGCTCATTGAATCTTGATCATTGATGTATAAATTTCAAATTTTGAAGGAAGTTAATACAAAGATATTTTGTAATTTTCTGTGCTTGTGAAATTTTGTAAAGAGCTCAAGATCGCAGTTGCACTTGCAATTTGTTTAAAATTGAATGTAATACTAATAATGTATATGTCATATTATTAATAATTATATTAATACTTGCTTTTAGGAAATTACTATTAGGAATTTAGGAATTATTAAATTAAGTAAATGCTTTTGCTTAAAGGAATTAACTATTAAGGAATTATCAATTAAGTAAATGCTTAGTATTAGGAAATTAGGATTCAGGAATGAGTAATGAGTATGACAAATAATAAATTTGCATACCACATGGAAAGTGTTGAGGAATGGACTATGACATCTGTCAATGCTCGGATTAATATTTGTCACTTTCTTTAGGAACTTCCGAACCTACGATAGTAATGAATCAAATGATCAAGTGGTTACGGACCTTCACGAGCATTTGTTGGTCGTTAGTGTTCACGGTTACGAAGTTGCGATGAAGCATTTGGCGGATTGGCGTAACTTTGGAAAGGTTAATAAGTTACAAGATTAAATAGTTTAGAGGTTACCAAAGGATTTGTGCGGGACTTCGTAACATTATATGATACCGGAGATGTTAAGAAGACCACCACTGTAACTTCAGAAGGGTTCCAAAGGCCTCTAATTTAGATGTACCGAAGTTTAGACAAGGTTAGATGAACTGTTTGCATAACTTCAGAACAAGGCCAGCTTAAGTTGATCAGATTGAATCTAATGGTGTGTGCAAAGCCTTAAAAGAAAGTTGATCGTGCTTTAAGGTTCAAGGCAATGCGCGGAGCTGCCACGTGTCCAGGTGGGGCCAAGCTGAACGTAACATTTAATTAAAAGGCAACATCTTAGATTAAATCCAATGGTGAGCATAAAGCCTTAAGGATAAGATGCAAGGATAATAACCATCAAGGCAATGCGAAAGAATGACACCTGGAAATCAGTTGGTTAAAGTTGAAAAGTCAAGCACTAGTTAAATCATGACATCTTGGATCTGATCTAACGGTAGGCGTATTGCCTTGAACGCAAGATGAAGGGTAGTTAATCAATGAGGGAACGTGACATGCCACCATGTGTGCCATTATGCAAGCTACAGACCGTGCTTAATCAAAAGGTGTTTAGTTAAAGACTAGGTAAGTTAAGGATGATCCAACGGTGGGCGCTTTTCCTTGAAAGAAAGTTGATCAGTTTTTAAGCTTCAAGGCATTGCGTTGTGATGACACATGTCTCTGCCAGATTTAAAGCCGTTGATTATTAAAATAAGTAAAATTAGAACAGATCTTGAAGATCTAACGGCTGGCGTAAAGCCTCAAATAAAAGTTGCCTGATGGTTAATCTTCAAGGCATTGCATCATGGTGACACGTGTCCTAGATCCTGGGACCCATCTGCAACATAAAGAAAGATATCTGTGGGTAAGTTAAGGAAGATTTAATGGTAGGCGCAAATCCTTAAGATGAAACTCCTCACTAGTTATCCTTTGAGGGAAAACGACAGGCTGCCACGTGTCGCGGTAGATGAACATTATGAAAGACTTGCTCGGAAACATTGGATGAGAAAGAAAGGTAGTAAGATCAACGACTATGTTTTAAAATGGAAAAATCTAACAACAAGTTTGAACTCGTAATGGCGAATGTGCGTCGCCTAGAAAGTCTGCAACAAATTGTATGCATAAAATGTTGGGTTTTAATTCATCATTCAAAATTATTGTGCATCATCGGCGAGTTTTGAAGCGGAGTATTTTCGAAGCGAAGTGTTGTCAAAGCTATCAGATCATCTGCTAAACAGGTATTCTTCTGTTTCTGTAAATAAATTTCTTAAAACCTTTGCAAACGTACTAGGGATTATTGCTATAAATACAGACAGGTATTAGAGATATAATCTGTGGTAAAATTTCAAACCCTACATCACATAATTTTGCCCAGGAGAGAATTCAAGAGAAGGGTGTATTATCAGGAGATAAATGTATGTGACGATTTACTCCAAAAGTTGACTAGATCAACTAATGATTACACTAAATTGAAGGAAGAAATCCCTAAAGGCCCACAGGTCGAAATTGCAGAGGGATTGTATGACTATGGGAGATGGTTGCAGGATGCCAATATGGGCATAAGCAGATTGGCCCTTTTCAGAATTGTTTTTGGCCAGAGGAACTCTTTTGCTCCAGACAGTAATGTCTGGAAATTTAACGTGGGTAAATTGGTAGTACCTGGGGTGTTTATGGATGTGGATTTACCCATGCAGATAGCGGAGAACTATGATGAAATAGCTAGGGTAGTGCTGGACAGTAAAGGGCACGTCATGATTAGCATAACTACTGAAGAGATAAGAGAAGTGTTCAGTTTAAATGAACCAGACACCCCTATGAATAAAATTGATTTTAATGAATTCAAGGAAATATACCAAGCTCAGAGGAGCTATCTCAGGGGACCAAGAGGCCTACTAAAAGAGTTTTTTGCAAAAGTGGGAGACCTAGTGTTAGTAGGTCCTAACACAAAAGAACCTTTTAAGGTTGATTTGTTCACTCCCAAGACCAGAGGAGTTTATAGGGCCTTGTACCAGATCTTTGGGGCAGATGGGGGGAATGAGATGCCAATCCATCTCATGTTTATGATGGTCCAAATCCTGCATCGTCACCTTGCCATTATTTTTTTATTTTGCCCCATATTTGGCCGATTTGATTCATGAAGGTTTGAAATGTATTCAAAAGTCACAGCTCACCAAGCCTTTCACTTGGTATTCTTTACTCATGCACATGTTCCTGTTTAAAGGGGAAGATTATTTTGAAGAAGAGATGAGCCTGCAGAGAATCAGAGATGATGAGGATATGCCAGTACAGTTATGGAATGCTAATATGTCGTGGGACAACAAGGAGGCTAGCTTCATCACATTTGATAGGTGTTTTGCAGCTAGGCTCAGAAGGTTACTTATTGGAGATGAGCCTAGAATCCCTGTATCACTAATGAAGTTTTTGAGACCCATGGAGCACAATCAGGAGCTCAAAATGGTGCATAACTGAGGGGATGTTATTCTATACCCAGTTTCTACTGTGTTTAGAGTGTATGGTTTCAGAGGAGTACCCAACATCCTACCATATGGGCTCCCTTTGAAATTAGGATTTGCAGAAATAATCAAGCAAATTGGTGGCCTGCAGGAGGAAGCACTTACAGGGAGAGGAAAAGGGACAATTTTCCCTACTATGAACAATGCCCACCAGTTCATCATCACAAAGGGAGGGTGGAAGAGATTGCAGACTTTCTTTGAGCCTTATCACTTAACTACTACCAAGGCAAGATGTGTCAATCATGAAGCCTTCATAAAGGATATCTTCAGGTAGAAGACTAGATGCTTGGTGTTAGACCACAAATTTAACTTTTCAGAGGATATCATCAGGAATGAGCTTGACATGATTAAGCAAGAAATCAAGAAAGAGAAATGACTGGTTTACAAGAAAATCCTGGACTTTGTGCAGCATTTTGATAAACTATATGACCCCCTGAGGGAATTTCAGCCATGGGCTAAGAAAATTGATTCATTAATGACAATGCTTGAAGAAATTATGCAAGCATTGAATCAGAAAAGAGAAAAAATATTGTAGAAAGAGCCAGAAAGGGCTAAAGAAATATTGAGTAGGATCATTCCTACTAGAGGGGCGCCTCCTGGTAAATATGTTGTCTATCAAAGGAAAGGATATAGTGCAGTGGTACCCAAAGTAGAAAAGACTACTAATCCAAAGGGTAAGAGGTC
>MU226496.1:893593-907182 GCA_018584345.1 Thuja plicata
CTAAAGACTCCAAATCCATGGTAACTTCTTTCTCATTGATTTTGACTATCATCATGAGAAAGCCTTGTTTGTCATACTGAGCGGCGCCGCTCCCAGCCTTGCTTGCAAGGGTGTGTGACTTACAAGTTTTGGTGTGGCTGCGAGGCCCCAGCTCTGTATCAGAGGCACCAGAGGTTATTGTGAATAGAATCCTATTAAACACTCTTTTAGTTAGATGCCTACCCGGTTCACCTCTGAAAGGAGACATAATCTGTGCACAGGGAGAGGGAAGAATCTCTCCCCTAGATTCTTGACATAGGTATGCACTTGGATGTTTGAAGTGATATATGACGCTGGCCCTTGTTTAAGAGTAACCTTCAAACATATATACTTAGTCCTTGGAAACACCAAAAACACAGGCGCTCTTTCGAGGGTGACACTGCTGTGTGAGGTGCACGCATACACATAAGATAGCGGGGCACATATTTTGTCTTCTCAACCATTTTTTTTTGTAGGGATAATTGAGTGTTTGTTCTTGAGTCTTAAATTGTCCAAATCATCATCAAACCAAGACTCCCATTGTTATGCCAAGTTGCTTTGTCCTTGGTAGAATTGTTTACGACTACTGCTTGTGTCACCACTGCTTGATTGAAACTTCGTGTCTGTAAATGAATGCTTTTCACCTTGAAATAGAGATTGCTGATTTGTATCATCATAAAACTGCCCTGAACCTGAAAATTTTGTCAGAGAATAGTTCTTGCTGTGTCTCAAAATTTGGTTTTTACCTCGAAAACTAAGTCCGTTTACTAAAATTTGGTCTTTTCTCGCGTGAACTTTCAGAAATCTGGCACTTGCTCGCGCAAGCTAGCATTTTCTCACATGAATTTTGGTACTTTCTCATGCGATGAGGAATTTCCTTGCGTGGATCTATAGCCTAGCATCCAAAACATTGACCTTTTTCCCGTTAACTGGTGAACTTTCTGCCTGATCTGTCTTTTGTCTGGGGTCTGATTGCTTATTTCCTCATTGTCTGCAGTTTGAAACTAGTTGCTTCGAGTTACGAACTGACTGATCCTTACTCAAACTTTTCTTGTCTCTTTGTCTTTGTCATATCTTTTTTGTGTTTTCATACTTTACGACATGATTGTCATATCTCAGCTGTTCTAGCCATACTCTTGATGACTCATGCTGAGTGCATCTCACACCTTGGTTGTTCTAGCCTATTATCTCTTTTTTTGATACCTCTAGAGGCAGAGTTCTGAGTCAGATCTTAAGTTTCCTCTCGTATCAGCTTTGTCTATGCCTGTTATGACTAGGAGCGGTAATATTTTTCCTATACACGATTTCAGAGTAGGTAGAAGTAAACCTTGCAATCAAGGAAAAGGTCATTCTGAACCCATTATTCAAGTTGATAAGCAAGAGGGATCCTCACGTTCTTCTTCCCCATTCAGTATAGATCCGAGTCCTAATCAGAAACCAGTGCTTCAGTTTTTCTCTAATCCATTTCTTTCAGATCAACTAGGCTTCAAAAAATCACCCGTTTGGGTTGATCCAATTAACGATCCTCGTTGCCTTAGTGATCCTTTTTTGCATGTCAATCCTTTTGATTCACCGAAGAGCACATTGGCTACGAGTCCTCCGTGCGATACTCGCACTCATACTGAAGGAGTGCACACAGAACAATCTTGTGTTGACAAGATGACATCTCCTTTTGACTACACACAAGGTCATGACCAATCCCAACATGAACAAGGTCATCAAGAAGAAGAAAATCACCAAGGTCAAGATCAGACTTATAGTATTTATGAAATCCTTAGCAATGATGACGAGCCCATAACTCAAAATGACAGAGACGTAGAGAATTCTAATAAAGCTCTCATCAAAATGATGGAAATACTTCTCGCGAAAGTCAAATAAAAATACTTCTTAGATTTGGCAAAACAAGGGGTTAAGTTACCCGCAAACTTCCAAGTGGAAACGCTTGTCGCTAAGGAAGAGGAAAGTGAGACCTCCAAGTTGTATAAGATAATTCAAGACATGCAAGGTCAAATCAACCAACTTATGAAAGACAAGGACAAACCAACACAACAGTTTACAATGGAAAGTATATGTCCTTTTCCATATGATAAGAGTATTGTTATGCCACCTTTTCCCAAAGGTGTAGAACTCCCCAAATATGACAAGTATCTAGGTACCACTGATCCTCAGGATCATTTAAGAGAATTTGGTGCCTTATCGATGGAGTTTATACATGATCAAACATATTTGATGCATCTTTTTCCATGAAGTTTGGGTGGTCCCGCCATGGAGTGGTTCTCATGATTACCCACTGCTATCAAGACTTTTGATGAAATTGCCAATCTCTTTATGCAACATTACTCTCACAATATTCAACATCCTTTCAACATAAGGGACCTTTGAAACCTTAAGCAAAGGCAAGGGGAACCATTCTTAACATTTATCCAAAGATGGAGACAACTTTTCACAAAGTACCTTCGCAAAATACCCGAATCTGAGAAAATTGATATATTCTTGGATAATCTCACACCTGATTTCGGGTATCAAGTCCAACTTCAGGGTCCCCTTAACTTTGATAGTATGATAAAACAAGCTGTGAGAATAAAAGCATTCATGGTTAAAAAAGGTGAATTGACCTTGAATAAAGATAACAAACAAAACTCCTCATCTTACAACAAAGACAGAGGGAAATTTTCCAACAAAAATAGGGATGTTGTGAATGATGGGGTGGTCGATAACGTGACTTCAAATTCTTCAAAACTGGTCTTCAATCTCACCTCCGGTATACAAGAAACCAAAGCTATTGAAAAGGCTACAACCAATACTCAACAGCCTTCTAAATTTTCTGGCAACAAACCTTGGGCAGCGAGACCCAAGCATGAATTTACCTCTTTGGGAGAACTGCTTGATGTGGTTTTTAAAACTTTGGTACAAAATCATATTCTTGCTCCTTTGGAGAAATGTCTATACAATGCGCAACCACGACCTCATTGGTGGAATGAGAATGCTTATTGTGACTACCATCAAAACAAAGGTCATAAGACTGCTACATGTCTCCAATTGCGTCATAAAGTCCAAGATTTGATTGATAACAAGGTTATCATTATGGAGAATCATAACAAGAATTTGAATCATCAAGCTTTTAAAGATCCCTTTCCTTGTCACGAGAAAGTTGAATCCTCCAACGCTCAGAATAATAATGCCAAAGTTAATTATGCACATACCACTTACGATAATGTTATCAACATGATTGAACCAGTGGAAGTGGAATATTGCAATATGTTTACTAGCAAGGGAAGTGAGAATACTTCTAAACCCAGAACCTCATTTGTCTTGAGAAGCCCTGGGTCTCGATTATCAGAATCTGAAACATCTCAAGATTGTGCGAACGTTGTTACTAGATCTCAAGCTAAAATCACCATCAAGGGTCCTAACCCTTCTACTACTACGTTCATGCCAAAACAAACTGTGAATAAGATTATTGTTGGCTCTGCCAACAAGACCACAAAGGTGATCCCTACACCTCCTACTACTGGTTATAGCATTCTTGACCAGCTTCAAAGGACCGATGCTCAGATAACTATTTTTGAGCTATTGAAGATCTCGCCTACTCATAGGAAGATTCTGGACAAGGCTCTCACAGAGGCTAATGTCCCCAAAGATATCAATTTAGATCAGTTTCAATCCATGGTGGGTCACCTGACTTCACCGCATTATTTTTCCTTCTCTGAAGAAGAAGATCACTCAATTAGTCACCCGCACAATGCTCCTCTGCACATAGAATTCATGATAGGCAAACAGCTAGTCCGTTGCATCCTCATTGACAATGGTGCTGGTCTTAATATTTTCTCTGCTCATTTTCTTGCTTAGCTAGGGTATGGCGAAGATCGCATAGATTCTTGCAAGAGAATTTCCATTAAGGCCTATGATGAAGAAGAGAGAAAATCTAAAGGTCTAGTTGTGCTACCCATTCGGGTTGGTCCAGTTGAAAGAGACGTCACATGTTAGGTGCTAGACCTTCCTCTTGCATATAATATCTTGCTAGGGAGACTATGGATCCATGAGATGCAAGCGGTTCCTTCTACATACCATCAGTGTATCAAGTGTTCTTTTCAAGGTGCAAAGGTGACAGTTCCCGCTAGTATGGGCTCTTCTTCTAATGCCCTCACTCAATCAGTTGATAGTCTAGTTCCAACTAATAGAGAATACACAGAACTCTGTGATGCCAAGCTTAGAGATATGGAATAGACACTGAAAATCATAGACATAGGCATGGGTGGATATCAAATAGAACCCATGCTATCTTTAGCATCTCTACCTCCGTCTCCCCGTTCTTATGGGAGACCTTCTAAGAAAAATAGATCTTCTGCTACTCCTGAGGTAGTTTATGATGGTGTCTTTGTACAGTCCTCTACACAATTAGAAGATGAAGATGAGGACATAGCTATTAAGGCTTGGCTTTGCAAAGGAAAGAACATAGCTGAACAGATTGCCCCAGCTCGAGAACTAAACCCCAACAATGAAGGTCTTAAGATTATGAAATGTTTTGGGTACAAAGGGAGTGGCCCAATAGGGGTGAATGGAAATGGGTTACTGGAACCTATTCAAGATATAGGTCAAAAGACAAAAGAAACCACCAGTTTAGGTTTCAAAAAGATCTTGTTTCATCTAGGGATCAATAAATTTGTGCTAGAAGTAGAACCTGCACCAAAATTGAAAGGTTCAGCTACAGTTGACACCATAGAAGATAGCTTGGATGAGGATTGTTTTCCTTATCCCATTCCTCCAGAACTGGAAGCATTCTTCGCTGAGCCAAATAAATTTGTACCACGTGTCAGTATAGCAGAGAGTGACAACGATTCTGATAAAACCACTCCCCTTGATGCATTAACCTATGAACAATGGAAAGACTTGCAAGATCCTCACTTCCAAGGTGAAAGATATGTACCACCAAAATTTCAAGAACAGTTGGCACGAGAACAGGCTGGTATTGCAAGAACTCCTAAACCTTCATGGTGCAAGCACCCAAGCCGGAGTTTGGATACAGACTCTCATGAGTATGAGTTTGATAGTTTGTCAGAAGGATCTTATGAAAAACTTCTCGACGTAAGTGAGGGGTCTAGTGAAAGGTCTAACGAGTCTGAGTCTATAGGTGTTAACATGTATTCTACTTTGGTCGTTAGGGATCAAAAGGATTCAAACACACCTTTGGATGAGATCGGTTTAGCTCTCAGCTTGCTAGTTAACACTTTTGATGACAATACTGTGGATGGACTCGAACCTGTCACATCTCTTTCCCTCCAACATCCTGAATTAATAGACTGGAATTCCCCTTCTTCATCCAGTGAAGTCCTTACATTCCAGAATGATTACACCCTAGCCTGCTACCTTCATGCTATGGAACCCATGACATCTTCCACTAGTGAAGAAAGTGTCAACATGACCGAGGCTGACATCTTGAGTATCTTAGTCAGAAAATTAAAAGAAGAAAAAATAGGTGCTCTGATGGTGAAAACCACATTGTGGCAATATCAAAACCAAAAAAAGTAAAAAGAAAAGACGTATCCAAAGGTGAAAACCTCTTTGAGGTGCCTGAGGATGAGATACTTGATGTGCTTCAGAGTCACTTTCAGGAACGTTCATGAGTGTTGATTGAGCCAACTCAGCTGATAAATCTGGAAACAGAAGAACATCCACACATCATTCATGTGGCCAAGTCATTATCTACAGAGGAACTTAAGGAATTCACATAATTCTTCCAGGAGAAAAAGATAAATTTTGCATGGACTTATTCTAACATGCCAGGTGTGGATCCTGATCTCATTATGCATCACTTATCAATAGCTCCAGGTGTGAAACCAGTTAAACAAAAACTTAGAAAGATGCATCCGTATGTGGCTTTATTGTTCAAGGTAGAATTGGAAAAAATTCTAAAAGTTGGGTTCAACCGAGTGATTGATTATGCAGAGTGGATCTCTAATATAGTCCCAGTGACTAAATATGACAAATCTATCAGGGTCTGCATTGACTTTAGAGATTTAAATTTGGCATGTCCCAAAGATGATTTTCCACTTCCCAATATTGACATGATCGTGGACATGACAATAGGATACGAGATGTATTCGCTAATGGACGGATTCTCTGGATATAATCAAATTAAAATTGCGCTAGAGGACCAAGAGAAGACCACTTTTACTTGTGCATGGGGTACATTCTGCTGGAATGTTATGCCCTTTGGTCTAAAAAATACTGGAGCTACTTATCAAAGAGCGGTCACTACAATATTTCATGACATGATGCATAGAACGATGGAGGACTACAGGGATGACACACTTGCTAAAACTATGGATAGAAAGACACATCTCACTGATCTAGGTCCCATACTAGATCATATGGAAAAATTCAAGTTGCGTCATAACCCTAAGAAATGTGCATTTGGGGTTACTTGAGGAAAATTATTGGGCTATATCATCTCTGCTAAAGGAATCGAGGTGGATCCAAAAAAGGTACAAGCTATAATGGAAATGCCTCCACCTCGTAACATAAAAAAAAAAAGAGGTCTCCAAGGTTGGCTCCAATCTATCAGGCATTTCATATCGCAACTAGCTGACAAGTCACAATCATTCACCAAAACTCTGCATAAAGGTGTGACTTATGACTGGAACAAAGAATGTGAACAAGGATTTCAACAGATCAAACAATATCTAGCCAATCCACGCATATTGATACCTCCCATTTAGGGGAAGCCTTTGATCTTATATATCTCAGCAAGGAAAACATCCTTGGGTGCTCTCTTGGCCTAAGAAGATCAAAATCATAAAGAAAGAGCCATTTACTATATTAGCAGAACATTGGTCTCTTACAAAATAAATTATTCTGTAATTGAGAAGGCTTGCCTAGCAGTGGTGTTTGCGTCCCAGAAGTTACGACACTACATGTTGGTTCAAAATACAAGGTTAATCACAAAAATGGATCCATTGAAATATTTACTCAGTAAAGCTACCCTCACAGATAGACTAGCTAAATGGGTCATGCTCTTTAGTGAGTTTGATATTGAATATGTTGAGAGGAAAGCCATCAAAGGGCAAGCGATCGCGGATCAGTTAGCTGAAGCACCCATTACAGATCATCAACCATTAAAAATGGAATTCTCAGATGAGTCCATCATTCTTCTTACGCATCATACATGGAAAATGTTCATTGATGGTTCATTCACCCAACAAGGGTCAGGAGCTAGAATTTTGTTTATCACGCCTCAATGGTATTCCTTACCAAAAGCATACAAAATGATGTTTCCTTGTACCAATAACACCGCTGAATATGAAGCTTTGATCAATGGGCTAAAGATCGCTATTGAATGGCGAGTGAATGAACTAAAAGTCTTTGGAGACTCACAACTGGTTATTAATCAAGTGAATGACATTTATCAGATGAAAGATGAAAAGCTAGTACCCTAAAAAAAGATGGTTGACATTCTTAAGCAATACTTTGCACATGTCACTTTTCAGCAAATTCCCAGGGTGGATAATAAAGTGGCTGATGATATGGCCACTCTAGCTTCTATGTTACAAATGCCAGAGAATGATTTCAGACATGAGTTCCTAGTGGAGACGTTGTGCTACCCTGCCTATGACTCCCCTGACTCCCAGGTGATCTATTCAGTCATTGGACATGATTCGTCTCACTACCACCACATCTACTCTTATCTCCATGACCAAATTATTCCTGACACATATACTAGAAATGAAAAATGTCACCTTATCCACAATGCTTCATGGTACGTCATCGTAGAAAATGACTTGTATAGACGAGGTCTAGACGGTACCCTCCTTAGGTGTCTAGAACCTGATGAGTCCAAACGCGCGTTAGAAGAGGTACATGAAGGCATTTATGGTTCTCACTCAAATGGTTTGACACTGGCTCATGAACTTATTAGAGCTGGTTATTATTGGCCCGATATGGAGAAGGAAGCTACACAGTTTGACAAGTCTTGCAAGCAATGTCAACTCCATGGTAATTTAATTCATGCTCTAGCCAAGGAGCTTATTCCCTTTATCACTTTTTGGCCGTTTCAACAGTGGGCTTTTGACTTAGTGGGTCAGATATATCCGTCTTCCTTGAGAGTACATAAGTACATCATCACTGCTATGGATTATTTTACTAAATGGGTTGAGGCAGTACCTCTCAGTGTAGCTGATGGAAAATCTATAGCTATGTTCATACTAAACTACATTATCTGTAGATACGGTGTACCTTCCTCTATTATCACTGACAATGGAGGACAATTCAAGAACAAAGATCTGACAAATTTGTGCACTAATTTCAATATCATTCAACATTGGTCTTCAATTTTTTACCCCCAGGGTAATGGGCAGGCTGAAGCTTCCAACAAAACTATTCTCAAGATCCTGCATCGTACGGTACACAAATCTGGACGGGATTGGCACCTCTAGATCAATTTGACTTTATGGGCCTATCACACCAGTATAAGAACTCCAAGAGGGGCCACGCCCTTTTCTTTAGTCTATGTTACAGATGCAGTACTGCCTATTAAGGTTGAGATTCCTACCTTGCGAGTCTCTCTTAAAGGCCTCATTACTGATGACGACATTAGAATCTCTCAGCTACAAGAGCTTGAATTACTGGATGAACATCGGAAGGTGGCTTTTGATCATCTTAGAGAATATCAAAAGAGGATATCAAAGAGCTATAAAAAGAAATTTAGACCAAGAGAATTCCAAATGGGTGATCTTTTCCTGAGAGAGAACCCTAAAAATCAGCAACAATGGACTCAGAAGGGAAAGTTTGAGCCAAACTGGCTTGGTCCTTATATTATTACTGTAGTATTTGGGTCTAGTGCCTATCAACTCTCCACTAAAGAAGGTGAACAACTCAAAGAGACCATGAACACTCTTCACCTGAGGAAATTCTACAGTTGAGATATCTTTTGCATGCTCATGTACATACTTTATTTTGAAAAAATCCTAAAAATTGAAAAATGTCTTGAAAAAATGATCATCTTAGTGAAAACCTGACAAACAGGTGCTTTGATGTATCTATTATCCTGGTGAAAACCTGGTAAACATGCGCCTTGCTAATACCAAAAAAAATCAAAAATCAAAAATACAAAAATACAAAAAAATCAAAAAGAACAAAAGAACAAAAAAATTAAAAAAATTAAAATACAAAAAAAAAGAGAAAAAGAGAAAAATGTGTCATTGATGAAAACCTGGTAAACAGGTGTCATGGTAGAAAAAATAGAATTTCTGCCAAGATGGTGAAAACCTGGTAAACAGGCACCTCTTGTTTCGTAATGCTTTATATGTCGCAGCATCTCTTGGCTTTCTCGCATTCGCTATTCTACTTTCCTACTTCAGTTTTTTTCCCTATTTTAGTTTGCTTTCCTAGTTTAGTGTGCTCATGCAGTTGCTTTCAATCATCTTCAAGATTTTGCTCGACCTCACATGGATTGAAACTGGTCACACTCAGGGGCATGTTCCTTGTCTAGGGGGCATTGTCTTATCTTTTTGGAGTCTTTCTCCTTTTGCATCAGTCACTAGTGGATCTCACTGTGTCTGCTTGTTGATGTTTCATAGCACTTCATCTCTTCTTGAGACTCTCTTTCACATTAGTCACCAGTGGTTCTCACTACATCTTCCCGCTGATGCCTCGATCTCGTTATCAATCTTTATGCTTGAGAATCTCTCTCACGACAGTCACCAGTGGTTCTCACTAAGTCTGCCTACTGTCGCTATTGCTAAGATTTCTCCCTTCGTTTCACTATCTGTTTGTTTGGCTTCAATCCACTCGCTACTTGGGGGGCATGGTTCCCCACTTTGATCGCTCTTTGATTTACACTTGAGTCAGTTATCTTTTCAACTGACAACTCTTTACTGGCACAAACTGGTGTTTTTCAACACCTTAATCAAATAGTGTTTCTCAACACTCTCTTTGGACACATTTGTTTTTTTCAGCACACATTGGATATCTCATGATGTAAATATCTCTTGATAGCAATCAAACACATTGCACTCACAAGCACAATGGTGTTTTTCAACACCCTAAACATAGACACATTCGTAAGCCTTGACACATGCTGAGATATGATTGACTCTTTCTTTGTATGTTGTCTGTTCTTATGAATTTCACTGATATTTTCTTTGTCTACTGCTTGTTGGTGTGGTTTCGATGATCCGAAAACGTCAAATAAACAAGGTGTATGTGATAAGAGCTTCTGCATTAAGGTGGAAAAGCCCCACATCCCTCAATCTTGATTATTTGTATGCCAAGGGGAGGTCAAAACTATCTCCTTGACTGTTGTTGCTATGTTTGTTTACTTGTGAACTTTTGCTACATCAAATTGGAAACGATGTTTAGGTCACCCTGGCTTTTGTGCCTCGGTGCTTATGTTCGTTTCCTACATTTTATCCGATGAAAGTCATATTCATATTCTTATGGTTGTAGCGGCACCAGTAAGGATTATATTGACTCCGATGATCTAAAAGCACTCGATGATGATAAATACGATGAGTCCAACAACCAAAGTCCTAGGATTGCATTTAGCTTAGGCTTGCATTTGCATTGTAGGCTTGCATTCACATTTTAGGCTTGCATTGTGGTAATTTTGGTGCTCTCTTCATTATCTTCTCATTCTTCAAAGGTCCTCATCTTTCATCATGGTTTCCTCTTGACTGCACAAGTGTTCGATCCTCTCTCTCTCTCTATCTTCATCTATATGCTCAATCAATTTTTGTGATCGAAATCAAAATCTGACACT
The DNA here is from genome assembly GCA_018584345.1 of Thuja plicata. NCBI lineage: Eukaryota > Viridiplantae > Streptophyta > Pinopsida > Cupressales > Cupressaceae > Thuja > Thuja plicata. The sequence continues at coordinate 904,368 of MU226496.1, forward strand.
TCTATATATGCTTGTGCAGTCAATTTTCTGATGTTGCTTTCTTGTCAGGATTATCTCTTGTTATCATTTTCTTGGCTTCTGCAATATTTTATTCAAATTTAACTCTAGTCAATTCTGGTCAACTATGGTCAAACCTAATCAATAGGACCTCTTGATCGCTCCAAATCGATTATGTCTCCTCTTGATCTATCTCTGGATTTCTCTGGATCTTTGATCTTATTTCTATCTGCGATTTCTTGCTCTCATCATTAAGATGTGTCATCTTTCTATTTTTCTCCCGAGGGGGCAAGATGATTTCATCATTGAATCTTTTCACATTAATCTTGAATCAGTCTGATCTGAATCAAAAGTCCCCCTCGCTAGGGGCATCTCATCACTTGGGATATATTTATTTTTTCATACCTTATGGTCAAAATTGGATATTTCATGATCTTGAATCTCTAGGGGCATCTTGATGTCTTGCATCTGGTCATCTATCTTTCTAGGTATCTGAGCAATCTAACTCGGATCCTCAAGGATCAAGCTTCATTCTGGAGATGATTCTTGAAATCTCATTGGGTATTGGGGCAATCTAACCCTAATTCCTAAAAGTTACACTTCATTCTGAAGATGGCTCTAAATAAAAACTCTTTAGACCTTTATCTAGGCAATCTAACCTAGATCTTAGAGGGCTAACCTTTGTATTGGGGCAATCTAACCCTAATTCTGGAGATAGTCCTATATCTTCATCATCTATTAGTGGACATTGGGGCAATCTAACCCCAATTCTGATCTCCTCTCAGGTGATTCTGCTTCTCAATCTGATTGGTGTCTTGGCAACCTAACCTAGACTTCCAAAATCTTCATCTTCGCTTCAGATTGTTCTTTGAATCAATGTGATGTTTGCACATCAATTCAAAGAGGGGCAAAATGTAACACCCCAAAACTGGCACCTAATAATCCTAATCAATTTTGGTGCGTTCCTTCAATTTTCTCATCATCAAAGTCCTATTGTACTAGGAAAATTCTCCTCCTAATTGACTGAGTTTCAAATGCAAAAAATCCAAATTTGCATAAATCTGATATTATATTTAATTCCTAAATTCTCAAAGTTTATTAGCTAAAAATCCCTATGATTAATTGATTTAATCCTAAAGTCCTAAGTGCTTTAAATTAAATTAATTCCACCCCCTTTAGCTAATATACATAAAAGGAATTGAATAGTTATTTAATTGATTGGATGAATTATCCTTAAAAGGGAATTCTATAATTCCATGTGAAAGGTCACTCATGTGGCAATAATCCATCCTTTTAATTAAATAATTCATACCTTTTTGTCTCAAATGGAAATGAAGAGGCCACCGTTTCTTTTCAAGAAACTCTTCACCCTCTTTCCATAGTTTTCTATAAATTGGACCTCTTTTTCTTCATTGGAGAGGATGATTTTTGAGAGGATCAAACTTATAGTCAAATTTGCATTAATTGTTTCATGCTTTTAAGTTTAAAATTACATAATTAAAATATTTTCAATTTTGATTAAGGATGTATTGATTTCATTTGGCAATTCCTTTACATATCTAACATCTCTATTTCATCTTTCAATTCTAGTTTAAATGCATTTCATTTCTAGATTAAGAGTATTTTCTTTCTTAGATTAATTGCAATTTGCTTCCATAGAGTAGTTGCAATCTCAGTTCTAGACTAGTTGCAATTCACTTTCATAGACTAAGAGCAATTTGCTTTCATATATTAATTGCATTTCAATTCATAGAATAATGACAATTTCATCTTTTCTCATGCTTTAGAAATCCTCCATGTTAGCAATGGTCAGGTTGTTGGCTCTCATTCTGAGAGTAAATTCGACATCCACAACTAATTAGGAGGCAACAAGTCATTTCAATTGAATTTGTAGGATAAACAATTCATGTTTGTCTTTATGAATTGAACAATTGTGTAAAGACTATGTTGAGTTTGAGCCTGATTTAGAGGTCACATTCAAGCACACACAAGAAAGAGACTAGGGGTCAAACCCATGTCTACCAGTCAGTAAAGGACTGAAGGCTGCATAAGCCATATATTATCAGAATATCATTCATGATTGATGCAAGCAAAAAATGAACTTCAAAGCAACATCTATATACAGAAAGGTATATATAAGAACCGAGCACCAGAGCATATTGTTGTATTGATGATGGATACGGAAAATTCAAGGAATATATTATGGATAGAAGAAAATTGTTTGACATGAATGTCAGATATTTGTAAAATACTTGTTTGGCATTGTTGTCAAAGAGAGAGAATGTATTCATATTATCATAAAAAACTATTCATTATCAGATTACTCGAAACAGGGAGAGATCATATCCATAGGGAGATAATTTGTATAAAATTTGCAAACAAATGACAGAGACATCAAAGAAGAAGAACAGTCAAAAGAGAGAAATTGACACAAATAAAGGACACAACACATCAGAAGAAAAAATAGAAAAAGGTGCAAGAATCAAATCTAAGCTAACACAGAGCTTACCGGCGGTCAGACATTTTTATCAGTTATCAAAACAAACTGTTTGGTAATTTGATGAATCTCAACAATTGTTTTTTATATTGTATTAGAAATAGTATAGTGTGATAATATAGTATGTTTCCATCAATGCTGTTGGTTGTGTTTCGTGTTTTTGCTGTTTTGCCCTGTTGCTTGTCTTCCTCTCCAAAATTTTTAGGTTTCATGCTTAACCCTTGCCCAAATTGTCAAAACCCTGCTAAAACCCTAAGGCCAAATGTTAAACGATGCATTTTGAAACCCCTTAGCCATGTCTTTCTATTTCTTCATTACCTT
>MU226496.1:907282-929836 GCA_018584345.1 Thuja plicata
CAGCCCAAAGGATAGGCACTGGTTCAGGAATCTATCTGAATACTTATCTATGTCACATATGTTCTAGGTTTTCAATTGCCAAATCAATTTTAAATACTCTGTTACCAAGAACACATAAGCTAAAACTTGTTTAAGGACCTCTGTCAGCAGGACACTGTCCATGTTATTGATTCCTTGAAGAGAGAATCATTTAGGTTGTCCCTCCTATCAAGAAAAGGAAGAAGGATTGATATCCTTGTCTCACTGGTTTTCTGTCATATTTAAGATTATGATTTGTATGGTTAAATCCTGTATATGATTATGCTTGATCATTTATAAGGAATTTTATGAGCTTGTTCAATAGGGATACATGAAAAATCAGTGTCCACATTAACAAATACTGTGTTAACAACCATCATTAAAGGTAAAACCTGCCTGAGTAGTTGTGGAACTCAAAAACGAAGAAGGACCTTATTCTAGTCCTTAGAAATTAGGATTTTCTTGCCTCTGAACTATGAATCAGGATTAAGAGGTAACAAGATTCAAATAGACATTTCAAGCAATACAGTTCATGCAAGAAAAATCCCTAACAAATGCCAAAGGGAGATATTGATGACATGTAACTGATTGAATGTTTGATAATGTTAAGTTGAAGATGATGCAAGACATTAAATCAGTTAATGGTTTGTATTGTCATTGATATCAACTTGATATCATCTGTACGGTCATGAACATAATGCCAAAGACTTCAGAGAAACAATGGAACAAAGATTATGATTTCAACAATGCATAAAAGTCAAGTATTTACTAAGTGCCAGACAACACCGACGGAGTGCACACCATCGGTAAAGGCAGAGAAAAAGTCACAGTGATGCCTGACGACCAAAAGATAGTATTGCCTGACAAGATAAAAATAGAGTTGCCCGATGAGAAAGATCCAATGATGCCTGACAGACGGAGATCTTGAAGCTAACTAAAGTTACACTGACAAAATTGGCAGTTGTCACCGACAACGAACTGCAGAATTGACCGACGGAATAGAGAGATCAGAAAATGACAAAATATCTACCTGGCAAAGCTTAAGGATAGACTTAACTAGTTGTTTTATTTTTTTTATTTGACCACAGTTCAGTAATTGATTTAAAGAAGATTTATATAATTGGCAAGAAGATAACTACGAGATAAATCATGAGTTAAAGCCATAAATCAGATTGGCTGGATTGTTTTTCACGCTAAGAATCAAGAATCAAGAATCATGAATTAAGGAATATCATGTCTATATAAGAGACAAGCATAATTCATTTCCACATGCAATCAGATACATAGAAAGGGAGTGAATAGAAAGAAGATGCTGAAGAGAAATTGGTGAAGGATAAACTTCATACAGTCCTGATCAATCAAGCTAAGGGAGAGCTAAAGAATTCTGCAAACACCGACAAACAGTGAAGCACAACATCACAGAGCAGAAAAGTGTGGAGCACTAAGGAATTTAATTGATACATTGATCAGAGAGGTATTGTACGTAAATAGATCTGAAAATCTACAATTCAAAGTTGCATTAGAAATAGGTCATTGTGTTTTAGTTTAACCATTGAAGCATCAAGTCTCTTAACAAAGTAGGACTTAACAGTCTTCTATAATTGAGGTATATCCTAATAGATTACCAAAAGGGTTGATTCATGAAAGTAGCATTGGTCTTACCTAAAGCCTATTGATAGTCTAAGAAGGAGGTTGATTCAAAGATGGTAGTGAGATTGGCATAAAGCCCATTGACAGTCTAAGAAGAAGGCTGATTCAAGGATGGTAGCGTAGATGCTAGATACTAAGTGACAACCTATGTATTAAAATCCTCTAACAAGGTCACACTTAATAGTGTGTTTGTAACCTTTAACAGGGTTGGCTCCTAACAGGGCTCACTTCAGAAGAGTGAAAATTTGGGGTATCGGTCCCAGTGGTTTTTTCCCTTAACATGGTTTCCACGTTAAAATCCATGTGTTATGTGTGTATGGTTTATTAATTTATTATTTTACATTTCACATATGCATTTCTAGATTGATTGGTATACTCTGCATATTTACAGAGCATCGGTAAATAAGTTTTACTGCTTATCGGTAATCATGGAGAATAAGGATAGACAAGGTAAACCGACAGACAGTTAATTATTTCAAAGTATTTCAAGGCATGCATCTTGTAGGGACTTAATAATCTAAGGTGTATTGATTGGTGGATTAAATTTTAAAGGATAAATTTTTGAGGCCACTGATTCACCCCCCCTCTCAGTTATTACTAACACACTTAACTTATGTAACAAATTAGGAGCTTTGTCTACTGTGAGGTGTTGCTCATATATTAGTCCGATCAAGGATTGATATTATATTAGAACTCTTTCTACTGATCCATGCAAAGAGATCCATTTGGTCTCAACATCCTTGAGAAGCTTGTTTCCTGGTGTTACTCCCTCTGAAAAAATCTTAAATTCTGCAAAAAGTTTTGGACTTCTGCAGAAGGAAGAGTGTAGCTCGCGAACTAGATCTTCAAATTTTGACACTGTAGGAAAATCGCTTACAATTTTATATGCTAAATTCATTTGATGGGTCATGAAATGTATGCCAAGCATGTAAGGTGCAATACTAGTTTGTAATCTTGCACAAAGACCATTCCTTTGGCCTTTCATTACTGTAGCTCCATCAGCTCCAACACACACTAGCTTCTTGCCAATTGTCAAATCATCCATACCAGCAACTTCATTCAAAGCATTCTTCACTTGCAAATATAAGTTTTCTACTGTTGAATTGCCCCTCATTTTATGAACACATAGTAGATGAGCTTGGAGGACATGTTCTTTTATTGTATACGCATGCATACAGACCCAAGCAGTGTTATCTACTGCAGTAACTTCATCTATGGATAATGAAATGAATCTGGACTGTTTTACTTTCTGCTGTAAATTTTGCTTTTCCACCTCAGAAAGATAGTTTTCCATTTCCCATCCAACATTTGTTAACCAATGTGACATAGGATAGTGAGGAACTCTCAAAAAGGATAATAAATTACCATATTCTGAGAAGTCTCTCATAGGATGCCCTCTGGACATAATATGAAAAACAACACTCATCTGAATAGTCTTTTCCAGGTTTGCTTCATTGGCTGCATGTTTAAACCCAATCTTGATTGGATTTCACTACTAGCAATTGTTGCCATTCTTTTATTACACTCTTCATATTCTATGGCATACTTAACATGAAGACATTCTTCCTTTGATTTCCATCTCACTACTGATATTTCTTGTTCGTCTCTAATCTATTTTTCATAAACCTTACCAATATACTTTTCTATAGTGTCAGGATTTAGCTACAACTTCTCTTTTTTATTTTTCAAGGTAAAAATCTTACACCTGCATTCTATTGGTTGTTCATCATTGTTTAGGACTAGTTCAATGAACCAGTACTTTGCTACCTGTTGGTTAACAGTTTTTCCTCTCCTAAGATTTGTAATCTCTAATTATTTTAGCACCCAAGGTGAGAGAGCAAAAGGATGTTCACCAAAAAATGGGTCAGTGTGTGTCTTCTATCACTGCCCTCTGAATTGACAGGTACAGCTCCCTGATTGTGTATGATATGCAACGAATATGTTTTTATACTGATCACCAGGTTTATTCCTTATGAGTTTTAACCAAATTTCTTGTAGACACAAACAATTTAGGCAAGGATGAGGTGAAGATAATCTACAATCCTCAGTAGAATGTTGATCATAGATCATCACATGATTTTGATATCTAAACTAATCTTATCCTACTCTTTTATGAAATGCAGGCTCTATTTGGTGAATAGGAGCAAACCTATATAATGAAAGGCAAATAGAATCACCGTTACTGTAATCACTTAGCAAGAAATAGAATTCAGGAAGAAATCACAGTCTCAGAACATAGGTGTACTTTCCATTCAGAGATGCAACTAAAATGAAGAGTGAACAAAGGACGAATTACAAATGAAAGACCAACTGGAATTGATCACACTACAATTTCTGATTTGAAATGGCATTCATTAAGAAAAAGAAGTTTCACTTATAACTGTTCTTTTTATTCACTATGCAAATAGACTATCTAAATGGAACAACAAATAGGAATTCAGCTCTGTAAATAGAATCACACTGCTTCATTGACAAGTTTTCTGACCTTGTATACTGAATTCTTTTCAGCATTTATAGAGTTTACAATACATCAGGCTTCTCAGAGCCAATGACCTTTCCTCTTCTTGGAATACAAAGAGAAATACTTTTCAAGTCTAAGAACTCGAACAGTCATTATGAATCTGAAACTCTTCATTTCCAACTGGTATTATCGAACTGAATCCATTGGGCCACGGAGTTGAAACAACGGCTTATGTTCAAACTTTACCAACATGTAAACAGTAGCTAACATGATCTGCAACTGGCATTCATCCTTTCTTAGGTGTATTAAATAAAATGCAACTTAGTTTCTATCGTTATTTCATAAGAAATCAATTTCCATAATGCAATTGGCGGAAAATCCCAAACTGAATGCTTTCGACGGAAAATACCAAAACAGCTTCTCCTTTTCGGAGAATTGAAAAAGAGCTTCTCCTTTTCGGAGAATTGAAAAAGAGCTTCTCCTTTTTAGAGAATTGAAAAAGAGCTTCTCCTTTTTAATAAATTGGGCCCACCTTATAATACTTAAGCTTGCGGAAAAACACCAGCTAAGTGCGAAACCCACACAAGGTAAAGTTCTGCCCTTTGCGGAAAATTACCAACTGAGGTAGAATTCCGCCATGGAGAAAGTGAAATCCAATTCTCCGCTTTGTGTCTTTCTTACCCAGAAAATAGAAAAAGTGCTTCGAAAGCCGGTTGTGGGGCCCACCATAGTGCTCTTTCTTCTCTTCTACCTTTTGTAGAAAATTACCAACTGAGTGTGAAACCCGCACAAGGAAAAGTTCTGCTTTGCGGAGAATTACCAACCAAGGTAGAATTCCACCGCGGAGAAGGTGATTTCTGAAATCCCGCCGAGCTTGTTCTCGCTCATCTCTTAACCAAATTTCTCGTCGTTTGTTGCATTAGGATCGTTGGGACCCGTAGGATCGATCCACACTGGTTTGCGATCTCTGCCTGAGAAAGAAACATCGGTTAGAGCACAAATCCTTGTCGGGTTGGGATCTACAACTTACCCAAATATGAAAGGATCTCAGAACAACCCGCCCGGCTAAGAGAAGGAAAAGCAAAGACAGGACAACCTGACAAAGATAGCCTACCTAAGAAAGACTTAGACATAGACTCAGACTGACTTGACATGACCAAATGACTCCAAGAAGGGGTGACTGAAAGTCAGACAACACTACCTAATCAACCTTAAAATTTCTTGTCATTTCCCACTCCCGCCCCATTTTTACTACCCTTTTTCTTTTCTTCCTACCAACATCATTATTATCTTCACTGCTAGCATTTTCATCCAACTAGTTATGTGTATCCCTTATAACATCTTCTGTCATGCCACCATTGTTATCCTTATTTGATGAATTTTAATTTTCATTTAACTCAATGACATCCCCAGCTTGTGGTAGTGGTACTGGTGAGCTACTATGAATAGATTTTGCACTTGCAATTGCATAAGTTAATGGAGCTGAAACATTGCCAAATCCAAAGAAATCGTTTATGGTAGTATCTTTAAGTTTTGTGCACTTTGATGGCCTCCTAGACCCTTCACTTCCCTGAGGAGTCTTACCCTGCCCTTCACTACCCTGATGATCAGGAGTCTTACCCTTGTCTAGCATTCCAATCCCTTCACTGCCCTGAGAATAGTGAGAAGTCTGAGTCTCAAGTTCAACCTCCCCCGACATCTTAATCCCTTTAGCATCCTAATGATACTCAGGATAGTCACCCCTATCCTACATCTTGACCTCTCACTAGTCACTAGGAAATTAATAGCAATACTGTGAAATGTGAACAAATAATTGCTTACCTTGTGGCTTGGTCCAGCTTCCTCTGAATTCTGATTCTCTGAAATGTTGAAAGTGAATCCTCTGTTTACTGTTGCAAGATTTCTATTTGTAAATTTGGCCCACCAAAATTTTGTAAGGTGACACGAAAACTATAAGACTAACAAATTTCATATTAATTTATATCAATGCATGATTCAAATTTCCATTTTTTAAATTCTCGGGCTTTTGGCAAAAATTGGCCTACTTGAATGTAGGAATTAACAAACAATTGGCGAAATATGGTCGTGGTAAATATAACAATCAATTAACGGTTGGTGAAACAGGTTGTAGTCAATATAACAAATAATTAACGGTTGGTGAAATATCTCGTGGTCAATATAACAAATAATTAACGGTTGGTGAAATAGATCGTGAGTTATAAAATAATTAATTAACGGGTTGGCTATTTTAGATTTTATATGCAATTCATCATTAATACCCTTGGCGAATAAGAGATCGTTAAAATAACCATGTCACATTGGTTAAAGGTGAATATATTGGTCAACCTCATCAAACAAAAAATCTTATTGGCTATTCCAATGAATATTTAACTGGTACCGTGTCAATATTGGGCAATTTGGGCCAATGTATAACGTGCGCGATTCACAAATTCCGCAAAAGATATTACCCAGAATTTGCCAAAAGGTGAATATTCACCACTAAAAATTACGTTGCTCCTTGTCCCACTTAGGGAATTACTAGGGATGGACACATGGTAAAATTTTAAATGTTCATTAAAATATTAATTTTACTTGTTAAGCTAATTATGCAAGTAATTTTAACTATACATTATTTCACTCTTTTTTACAAGACTTGACTGCATCCACTTTTGATGTTGCTGAGAGAGGACCTCCTTGTCCCACTGAGGGCATTACTGAGCATAGACGCATGGTAAAATTTTCAATTTTCATTAATATTAATTTTACTTTTTAAGTGAATTGTGCAAGTCATTTGAATTATACATTATTTCACTCTTTTTTATAGGACTTGACTGCATCTACTTTTGGTGTTTCTGAGAGATGATGGAGAGTGGTAGGGTGGTTATATGATCTGATCAAGGTTGCAAAGGGAAGGAAGATTTATAAGGGAAAAACAAGGTTCCCAACTCTCCAAGAGACCTATAGCCACCAAAGACTCCAAGGGTTCAAAAATCCAAACAAGACCTTACCCCAAGACAAAAATGGTTTTAAGCACTGATTTAGGTCTATTAAGAAAGGATTCAAAAGGTTATTTGGTCAGAAAACCCACCCAACACTCTCACCTTGAAACACACCTATTAGGCCTAGGCTCCTTGTATCCCAACAATGACCTAAAATGACACTTTACTCACAAATTCCTCCAATGAATTATAGAAAAAAATAGGTTTCTAGATACCCATTATCCTTTTCTTAAACATATCAAAAGATTGCATATGGTTACTTTGAACCAACAGTCCTAAAAACTGATTGTACTCTGTCTTCAAGAGGGCTAATTGTGTGTTTTTACAAAGGAAGTATGCTCCAAATACACCCAATGACTATGAAACCCTCAAAATTCTTATGAAATGGTCCCAAACCAACAAATATCTAACCAATTTTGTCCCTTGACCCACACAAGCATAAAAGCCCCAAATTTGTCCCTAAAACCCCTATAAACTAGGGCTTGAGAAATGCCACTCTTCCCAATTCTTTCTTCAACCTTTGGGATTTTTTACACCATCAAATTGGTGTCCTCTAACAACTTCATGAAGAAAATATGGTCCTCCAATGGATGGATCTCCTGATGCTACTCCTTAGCCATGAAATGTAATGCATTTTCATGCATCCAAGCACTTCACCTTGCTCATATGGATGCTTTTCTTCATTCTATGACTATTTCCTGCATTATTAATCATATTTACATATAATAAATGTCATTTAAACCTCCCCAATTCACAATTACAATAGTAAGGGGATGGCTACACTAGTTTACTTAAAGAAAACAATGTGAAATGACTGTCAACAACACTGTACTTTTACAAATGAAACTTCAATGAGAAAATAATTTGAAAATAGATCAAAAAAATATCAAATATATTCCTTAAATAATTTCAATGATGTATCAATGGGATAAATTCAATGAAAATATCAAATTAGACAAGAAATCATGATTTTTATTGCATTTCCAGGAAATAGTTTGTACAATATCTTCACCAGTCTGTACCCCTTATTCTCCAAACATTCATGGAGTTTTATAATGTAATTTTAAACTTCCACAACCGATACCAAGTGGTTGTAAATGTTTACAAAGTGATTTAGACTCCTATTTATGCGTTTTCCCACCAAAACACAACTAGTCGTCAATTTTAAAAAAATTGAATTATTAACTTGTGTTTTTGGTATTTTATTGTCTTAAAACCTATTCAAACTTACTGAATTCAATTCCTAGGACCTAATTGACCTTATCAAAGCAATATAGACCATAATTGAAACCTTGTGGTACTATTGACCCAACTTACAAAATTTTTGGTCCTAAGTCCTTTACCAGGACTTCTAGGACTTATTACACTTGCATTGCATTCTTCATTACAAATTCCCATTAAATGCTTAAGGACACCCCAATTCACTTTTAGGGATGCCTTAGATCCATTTTCTTCATTAAATCTAAAGGTTACCCTAAGTGTTTGCATAGGTGCCCCTACACCATACACCCCACCTTCAAAGCAACTCTTGCCCCAAGAGTCAAAGGACTTGAATTTGTTTCCACTCATCCTTCTTCATGGATACCTGCAACTTCTCATCTGCAAATCATCATTTCTCCTATGTCTACTACATGCATTAAAAATTTTAGAAACACAAAACAAATCTTTATTCTTGTCACCACCAATGATGAATTTTTTCTTTTCTGATTGAGGACAACCAACTTGTGGCTACACAAACTGCCCTTGCATCTTCTCACTAGGATCAAATAGACCTCTTCCACTATCTTCCATGGTCATTTCATTATCACCCTTCCTTAGTGATACCATAGGACACCACCTAGTCCCCACCATAACTCATTTCTTCTCTTTTTTCTACTTCACAGTCAACTTGCTATGACTGTCACAAACTTCAGATTTCATGACCAATAAAGTGGTCCTTGGCTTCTGATCTGATAGCACAGATCTCTGCACTTCTTTCCTCTTCAAATCAACATAAGTCTTCTAACCAAACACAATCATGTCCCTACCTTCATCAACAACATGCTTAGGTAGGGGTGTGAGGGTATAAGTTTTCCATCCTTGTGTATGACATAAACATTTTTCAATCCATAAAGAATGGTTTGTCTTGAGGCTTACCAGGGTCTGCCCAAAATGTCATGAAAAAAGTCATATGGACCACATCACACAAGACCATATCATTATACATCCCAATAGAGAAATCAACATATGCTTGTTCCTTTATGACAATGTTTTGATCATTATTGACCCATGATGCCCTATATGGGCTATCAATTGGAAATGTGTGCAATTTTAGTTTATTCAACATCTCATAAGACACAAAATTATCAAAAGAAAAAGAATCAACTATAATTTTGAAAATCTTACCATAGCTTTCACAATTAGTTCTGAAAATTGATACCTCTGATTTATTTTGCTACTGCATACTAACTCCTTTTTTCACCATGAGAAAATCACCCTCTGTATATGGCTCTACAAAAACACTTGCCTCTTTGTCTTTGGTTTCCTACTCTCCTTGGGTTAGATTGATTCTCCTCTCATCCTTCCTATCCCCTCTTTCAGAACATTTGTAGAATGGATGCCCTTCTTCACCACACTTATAGCACTTCCCGGGAAAATTATTTCCTCTACCATCATTTTGTTCTTCTCTTTGATCTGAGACTTTCTCCTTGTCTTTCTCATTCTTTCCTTGGCTTGGATTGAGTCCCTTGTACTTACTTGTTTGTCCTCTTGGATTACCTTGCCTCTCTTGCCTTCTCCTAAGCTTATCCTCAGCTTTCATAGCCAATTTTAAGTACTCTTCCAAGGTTCTAGTTGTATCCATGCTCATCTCATCCTGGAAATTGTATTTCAATTCTCCAAGATATCTAGCCACCTTCTCTTCCACATCTTCATCATGAGATGCCCTGATGTCAAGCTTGTGGAATTCCTCTATATACTTTGAGACATCCATGTCCTTTTGTCTCAATCCTTGCATCCTTTTGTACAATTGTACTTTGAAGTCTTCAAGAAGGAGCTTTTCTTTCATATTCTACATCATTCTTGTCCATGATGTGATCTTAGACAAAACCTTCATCATCCTATCAACCTGAAAGTTATCCCACCATAATAATGCATGTCCTTTCATTCTAGACTTAGCAATCATAAATTTCATTCTATCTTCAACATCATCACAATCAAAGTAATGTTCAAGAGCACTCAACCAATCCAATAAAAGTTCATCATATATCTTCCATCATACATAGGAATTTCAAACTTTACCTTTGATTCTCAAAGCTTTTCTTTTTTCAAAATTCTCTCCAATCTTGCATCATCTAGATCAACTAGTTCTTCTCTTACTTCTGCAATTCTTTCCTCATCTTCCTGGTCTTCTCCATTTCCTTGTTTGTCTATACAAGGTCTATCAACCTCTTGACTTCTTCTCTTAGCATTCTATTGTCTTACAACTACTCTTACTAACTTAGAAAGTACAACATTAGCGACCCTCTCTGGAATCCCCTCTTCTTCTCCTTCTGACATCTTTTAAGAAAAGATAAAATCTAGAACACTCAAAGAGGAATGAGCACTCCAAGGATTCAACAAAGGATCACTACACCAAAGACCTCAAACAGTATCTCCTTAAAAATCCTCGCCTAGGATAGTCCTATGCTATGATACCAATTGATGCAGAGTGGTAGGGTGGTTAGATGATCTAATCAAGGTTGCATAGGGAAGGAAGATTTCTAAGGGAAATACAAGGTTCCCACCTCTCCAAGAGACCTATAGCCACCAAAGACTCCAAGGGTTCAAAAATCCAAACAAGACCTTACCCCAAGTCATCAATGGTTTCAAGTACTGATTTGGGTCTATTAAGAAAGGCTTCAAAAGGTTATTTGGTCAGAAACCCCACCCAAAACTCTCACCTTGAAACACACCTATTAGGCCTAGTCTCCTTGTAACCCAACAATGAACTAAAATGACACTTTACTCACAACGTCCCCAAATGACTTCCAGAAAAAAATAGGTTTCTAGATACTGATTATCATTTTCCTATACATATTAAAAGCTTTCATATGGTTACTTTGGACCAACAATCCTAAAAACTTACTGTACTCTATCTTCAAGAGGGCTAATTATGTGTTTTAGCAAAGGAAGTATTCTCCAAATACTCCCAATGACTATGAAAAACTCAAAAGTCTTAGGAAATGGTCCCAAACCAACAAATATCCAACCAATTTGGTCCCTTGACCCCTGCAAGAATAAAATCCCCAAATTTTCTTGTAAAACCGTTATAAACTAGGGCTTGAGAAATGTCACTCTTCCCAAATATTTATTCAACCTCTGAGAGTTGTTACACCATCACCTTGGTGTCTTGTAACAACTTAATGAATAAAATAGGGTCCTCCAATAGATGGATCTCGTGACGCTACTCCTTAGCCACCAAATTCAATACATTTTCATGCATCCAAGCACTTCACCTTGCTTGAATATGGAATATGATTTTCTGCATTCTCTAACTCTGTCCTACATTAGTAACCATATTTACATATAATACGTGTCATTGAACCATCCCCAAGTCACAGTTACAACAGTAAGGGGATGGTTACACCATTTTACTTAAAGAAAACTATGTGAAATGACTGTCTACAACACTGTACTTTTACAAATGAAAATTCCATGAGAAAATACTTTGAAAATAGATCAAAACAACATCAAATATACTCCTTAAAGCATTGAAATGATGGATAAATGGAATAAATTCAATGAAAAGATCAAATTAGACAAGAAATCATGAGTTTTATTGCATTTTCAGGAAATAGTTCGTACAATATTTTCACTAGTCCATACCCCTTATTCTCCAAAAATTCATGGAGGTTTATAATGTAATTTTCAACTTCCACAACTGATCCCAAGTGGTTGGAAGTGTTTACAAAGTGATTTAGAATCCTAAATGCAATTTTGAACCAAAACACAACTAGTTGTTAATATCCAAAAACTTGAATTATTAACTTGTGTTTTTGGTATTTTATTGTCTTAAAACCTATTCAAACCTACTGAATTCAATTCCTAGGACCTAATTGACCTTATCAAATCAATCTATACCCTAATTGAAACCTTGGGGTACTATTTGTTGGCAAGTTTACTTTACTATGTTTATATGACTAGCTTTGTGTTGTCATCATGGCATCAAAGTCATATGGAGTTTTGACAGTCAACTCATAAACTTTGAAGATCATAATTTGGCTAAGTATAGAAGACAGTGCAGACAGAGATATACCCATTGATCAAAGCACTAGGGAATGTGATTATGATCGAGTCATGGTATGTGCCTTTGGATATAAGCTTTTGGATAAATTTTTATGCTAAGTCTATACGCGCATGTTCAGATATGTCAGTATGGTGAAGTTACAAGTCTAAGTGTCACTAGCAGTTTAGTAGAAAAAAGCATGGAGCCGACTAGAGTTTTTGATTAGCGTGTATTAATTTATTTTGTAATGGATATGCACCTATTGTAATATGTTTGTAATCATGTTATTATCATTCATTTAAACACGCTTGAGCCAATTAATTTGGAAGCGTTGTGTATGTTGATTTTAGGCTGACTCAGTCTTAATTTCGGTCGCATCTATTAAGGCATGTATATATATACTTAACATGCATTTTTGTATTGATGGGATGGATGTATGGAAGATAAAAAAAGAAATATACAAAAGAGTAGTAAGTATTCAATCAGTATGAGATAGAGCTCTACTAGAAGTTAGAGCGTCAGTGCACAAAAGGAACTGATGGGACAACAGTGTCATAGCAGAAGTTCACCTTTCAAAAATTATGTGTATCTGTTATCAAGAGGTTGTAGCCTTCTTCTTATTGATCAGTGAGCTCTAGCAGTGAGCCATCCACCTTTAACAAGGTTTTTAAGACTCCTAAGAGAGTTATTGTACTCAACATTGTAATGACTTCTCCTAACAGGGCAAAGGAACTCTAACAAGTTCATAAGACTAGGGTAATTATTTGTGGGTACTAATTCTCACCGGGTTTTTCCTCTGGCCAAGGTTTAACCATAAACATATCTTGTGTTATGTGTTATGGTTTTATATTATTTTCTATTCATTTTCAGTAGTGAAGTAATTGGGCTAAGTTTCAAGAAGTAGAGAATTATCAATTGTTGAACACTAATTCACCCCCTCCCCCTCTCAGTGTTCTCATTCTTAATAATTGGTATCAGAGCTTTGGTCCTCTAAGAAAATTTTAACCACTTGAGGAGATCATGGATTCAGCAGAAGTGAAACATCTGAAGAAAAATCTTGAAGCAGCTCTTGAAGATCTTGATAGATCTGAAAAAGAAAATGAAGAACTAAAATTGAAAGTCAATGGCTCACAAGTATTCATCAAGAAACTGAGAAAAGATTTGAAAGATTGTTCTACAAATGATTTGGGAAAAATGGTCAAAAAGGTGAATGAAGAAAAGATGTTTCTGAAGGATCAGATTGAAGATTTGAATGAACAAATAAGTGATAGCCAGACAAGTCTTGAAGAAAAGACTAAATAAAACAAACAATTAGATGAAGAAATTATGCAAGCAAACCTGAAAATCTTGGATTTGGAGAACATCAAGAAAAAGATAGAATCTGAGTTGACAGAAGTCAAGGATTGTATTGACAAATTACACACAAGTTCTGATCTAATACAATCATCGATTTATGCACAGAAGTTAAGAGGTGATACCACTGGTATTGGATACAATGAATCACAAATTTAAATCAATGAAATGCAAGAAAGAAAGTGTTAGCAAATGAATTGGTCACTGTGCTTTCCCCACAAATTTTCCCAATGGACAGTGACAATTTCTTGCAACATTTGGATAAATCATTATGAAAGAATGATTTTCCTTTGCTTCAAAGGGGCAGCTCCCTCAAACCTTGATTTTTAATATTTAAAATAATTCTTCCCCTCTAGATAAACATTTGCAACCAATATAAAATGGAATTAATTATCAATAGATCAAAGTCTATTAATAATTTAACAAGGAAATACAAAATAGTGAATGGATCCTTGCAATAAAAGAAATAAGATTATATTAGCACACAGACTAGTATATTCTCTCAAATTTAGGAATAAATAAAGAAATATTGGTAGCACAAAGATTGACAATATTCTTTAAAATTTGCAAATAAATGATTCCAAAATATGGATAGCATACAGACTACCAATATCCCTTAAAAATGGTGATACACAGATCATCATTTCCATGACACAAAGTCCAAAGAAAGAAATAAATATCACATTCACCAATTCTTTGCTCATGAACATGAATCTTGAAATTTGGTTACCAATTTTCCTGTAGAGGAGGGAAGCCCTTTTACAATCAAATGATTCCCCTTTTAAAGAATTCACACACACACAACTATAGTTGAGTAACTACCTCAACTTCTTTTTACCGAACGCATTCTTTCCATATCAATTTTAATTTTCCCATTTATAACTCCCTTTCACTTTCATAAGAATTTTACAATAACTAATTCATCAAAGAATTAATTCAAATGAATGAGAAAAATGTAACTCTTTTTCACCCACACTTACTTAATATTTAATTATTTTGCATAATATAATAATATTTAATTCTTTAAAGAATAAATATTTAAATGCAAAATAGTTTTTAAATCTAATAGGTAGATGAAAGGTTTAAATCCTTTGGTAACAGAAAGAAAGCACAAGAAGAATCTACAAAAGCTAAGAAGACTGAAAATCACACTGAAGCAGAACCACCTAAAGATGAACGCAAGCCAGTCAATTGAACTTGTTATGCCTGTAACAAGAAAGGACATATATCAAGAGATTGTAAAAGGTAAGACCTTTAAATTGATATTTTTTTTCATGCAATAAATTTATTCATAGAGCTATACATTGTAAATCAAATCAAAGAAGTCAGACTTAGTACAATTAGAGAAATCAACCACAACAAAGTTTTCAGAACATTACATGTCAGATATGCAGTTACAATGGACACATAGCTAAACAATGCAGCATGGTAACTCATATCAAAAAGCCTCCAGTCATTTGTTACTCTTGTAACAAGGTTGGACACATCTCAAAGTTTTTCAGATCTAGAGTGCAAAAAGAAGAAAGACCTAGTAAGTCTCAAGGATCACTATTTGAAGAATCTGGAGAAGTTAAGATTGTGAAAGCCACAGAAGATAAAAACAATATTTGGATGGAAGTAAAGAAAGATAATGGTATTGATAAAGTGGTAGATGCATCCTTATTGGATGCACCTTCTACTTCTAGATAAATGACCCTCATGATCATAGGGGGAGCTAGATTAGCTCTGAACCGCTACGTGGATGGTATAGTCACCTTTGAGTATGCTCCTATGGTTTTATGTTCTTTATTACAAATTGAAGTAGTATTCAAGAGTGCACACTATTTATTATAGAAGGAACTAAGTTTGGAATTCACAGTTGAAACCCGTGCTACGACAATGAGCATTAATTACAAAAAGTTAATTTATAGGTCACCAAAGATCTATTATCTTCACTATTTAAGATCAAGCATTTGAAGAGCATGGGAGATTCAAGCATCTGAGTGTTGGGTTGTCATTGTTTAATCAGTAAACATATTTAAATTTTTTGCAGAGCCCTAGCTCAGACGCGTCATTTTAGAACTCCTTTTGGAACCCTATTTAACCAATTAGGCAAGTAAGTAATAACAACTCCTGTAGTCTTTGACATCATTTAAAAGAATAGATATGTTTTTAAAAAGCATTCATTCAAGTCAGTGTTGGATGATGTTGAAGGGGAATTTTCCAAGACTCCATTAGGAGTCGTGCAAGTCAAAGATATTTGTGCTTACATTTACTGTAAGAAGGTGTCTATAGGTGAAGATAGCATAATTTCTCTTACGACATCTATGATTAACCCTGATTGTTCATTCAAGAATGAGTTCTCACATCTCTCAGAAAACCCCATTATCAAGTATGCAAATGCGCATGAATTTTATGAATCAAAATGGATTAAGATATTACTCAGTAGGATTCATGATGATCTATTTTGGATTGGTGAAGTCCCTATTTGCATTAAAGCTGATCTCATCCATGAGATGACTAGACTCTCTAAAAATGGTCCCCTTCTTCCCACAGGAAAATATGTCAAGAAACAGGTTGAGCAGGCATGTAAGCCCAGGAGTGATAAGCGTGGCATGACTATTGAGCTCGTAGAAGAAAAAGACATTAAACTCATTGCTATGATCCTTGGATACAAATTTAAGCATGCAAGTAGATTAAATAGTGTATCTGCAGCTACAGTTCTGGCAGCCATAAGGATAGTGAAAGATAACACTCACTACAACCTTTATGAGATCTTGTGCGTACAGTTGATAGAGAATATTAGAGCTATAAAACATGACAAAAGCAAAATATTCAGTTTTGGTTCTTTAATCATATACATGTACTTTCACATTATTGGTAAGGTTTTTAACCTTTACCTAGAAAGAAGTAAACCTACATTACCTCAGATTTCAGTGAAAGCTACATCTAAAAGCACTCTTAAGGATCATATGGATATGGAATCAAGATATTCAGAATTAAGATGTAGAAAAGGTTCAGAATACCTGAGAACATAGTTGAAAAATACAAGGATACTATATGTTTTATGGTGGAAATAGATTCTACTGCATGGAAGCAGTTGAGCCTAGAACTAAATGGATTCATCCACTTGGTTATGAGGTAGATGAACATATTGTGGAAGGATATGCACAAGTCCTTCTATCTGCGCCTAAAGATCCAAATGAGCCTAGATGGGGTAGATGGGGCACATATAGAGAAAATACAAGACAAGTTGATTTTGTCATGTACAGTGCAGAAAATAAGAGGAAAGCATCCAGGATTACCTCTAATATTCTAAAAATTCATGGTGTCACCCAAGAAGACCTAGACAAAGAAAGGGAAGCTAAAATTGCTAAGGAACTTGAGAGTACACCTGTAGAAGTCAAGACTGAAAAATCTGATGATATTCAAAGGAGAAAAAGGAATAACTTTGGGGAGAGCAACTCTGCGCCCTCAACCATAATTGATCTAGAGTCCTCTCCACCCTCTATGCCAAGCAAGCTAATGAGAAGAAGGAAGCAAATTTGCACAAGCCACCCATCCTCAAGGACAACTTGAAGCAAAGTAAAGAATACTCAAGCACCTCCTAAGGTAGGATTCAGACCTAGTTTGGAAATTTTGAGAACTAGAATCCTTGATGAAGGTAGGTTAGATTCAATTGAAAATGTCTATGATAAGTATCAAGAGATTGATAAATTAGAAATACATTCTATGATTATCACACATATGATTAAGTTGAAAAAGTTAGTTTTGGAAGTTAAGACAGTCATCACAGATAAAATATGGAACATACTGGATTCACTGAAAAGACAAGCTTTAGAAGAAGATATGAGAATTAGAGAGAAGACATTAGAAGACCTCCTTACTATTTTTTCACTTGATGAGAAGTTGATATTTTTGGATTTGGTAAAGCCTCATCTAAGATCTAAGACAAGAACTCTACACATAATGAATAAAGAGTATGATTTGGTTGCAAAGGAGACTAAGAGAGAATTTGAACAAGTGTTTTTGGATAGACACATGTACCCTTCATTTGTGCCTGTAAAAAAAGTTACTTCAATTCCCTCCAATCAAGGAAAAGAATCAAATATCCCTAATGTACCTATTACAAGTCCACAAGATTTTGCGCCTAAAGTTTCAACACCCTTTGATACAGTTAAAGACAAAGATGAAACTATTATGATAAATGACATTGAGATAACCATGTCAGCCTTAGATAATGATTTGAATAATTTTGAAGAAGCTTTTGTGAGTACTGAAGAAGCTGAGATCCTATGCAGTGACAAAGCATTTTTTCAAGAAGATGAAATCCCAACTGATGACACTTCAGGACAGGTAATTGGAAAAGAAGATAGATCTAATGTATCACCCTCTATTGAGATCCCATTGAAGAGTGAATGTATGGATGTAATTCAAAATTCAATTCTTATCCCTTCTACCAAGCCATCTATTTCATTGTTGTAAAGTTTGACCCCTGATACAACAAGCCTAGATTCATGGGGAGAAGAACATCTGATCAAGATAAGTGTATTGGCTATGGAGAAATAAAAAGAGAAGAAAGTAATGAGAAATCCTCTCTTTCTTGAATCAGTCAGTATTTTAAATAACTTAGTGTCTGCAGACAAGAAATTGGTAAATATTCAGTTAGTAGATGATGTCAAGAACATCTTGACGAGTTTCAAAGAAAAGTTTTCAGGCTTAGAAGAGTCAGCAACCAAAATTACAGAATACAAGTACAATAAGAAAATACTGGATGACGTAATAAATAATTTCTCATTAGATCTCAAATTAGTGAAGATTGGTCAAGCAATTCTGAAAGAGTTAGCAACAAAAGGTAGAAAATTGATAGCTAACTGCATGGACAAAGATAAACTCACTTCAGAACATACCAAGAAGATTGAGGAAGCAGACATCTTGATTGTAGTTGTAAGGAAATCAGTTGAATACCTTTCTCAAGACATCAATGTTTGTAACAACATTTACCAAGGGTAGTTAGATAAAATTGTGAAAGCCAACATAGAGATTACCAAGATAAGGGCAAGACAAACACAACTAAGAAATGCACTTGCGCCCTCCTTAGATGTACTGAATTAGAATATCAGACATATTGATGCAACTATTTCTTCATATGATCAAGGCCCTTGCATGGATCTAGTAAAGATGGAGAAACTCACTTATGCATTATGAACCCATCTTCAGACTGTAGATGCTCTCAAGTTATTTTGGCAGCAAGAAATCAAAAACCTTCAGATTGCATATCTAGATGTGTACTCTGAGTAAGTACTTAGAGACTTTAATTTTTTGGCACCTTTGTCATTAATGTCAAAGGGGGAGTATAGTGTATGAAGGAGAGTAGTGTATATATCTAAAGATATGATGTACATTATGAGGAGATTATATCAGTATAATTGCAGTTTTTTGTGTTAAGTCAAAGTTTAGTAACTTGGCCACATTCCTTTGTTGCCATTAATGAAAAAGGGGGAGATTGTTGGAAATTTGACTTTAATATGTTTATATCATACTAGATTTGTGTTTTCATTATGGAAACAAAGTCATATCAAGTTTTGACTGTCAGCTCATAAACTTTGAAGATCATAATTTGGCTAAGTATAAAAGACAGTGCAGACAGAGATATACTCGTTGATCAGAGCACCAGTGCACATGAGTATGATCGAGTAAAGGTATGCACCATATATGTAATCTTTTGGATACATTTTTATGCTAAGTCTATATGCGCATGTTCAGATGTGTTAGTATGGTGAAGTTATAGCAAATATAAGTGTCACTAGCAGTTCAGCAGAACAAAGCATGTAGCTGACTACAGTTTTTGATTAGTGTTTATTAATTTATTTTTTAATGCCTATGCACCTATTGTAATATGTTTGTAATAATTTTATTATTATTCTAGTAAACACACTTGAGCCAATTAATTTGGAAGCGTTGTGTATGTTGATTTTAGGCCGACTCAGTCTTAATTTTGATCGTGTCTATTAAGGCATGTATATATACCTGACATGCATTTTTGTATTGATGGGACGGATGTATGGAAGATAGAAGAAGAAATATATAGAAGATTAGTAAGTATTCAATCAGTATGAGATAGAGCTCTACTAGAGGTTAGAAAATCAGTGCACAAAAGGAACTGATCAGACAACAGTGTCATAGTAGCAGTTCACCTTTCAGATATTGTGTGTATCTGTTATCAAGAGGTTGTAGCCTTCTTCTTATTGAGAAGTGAGCTCTGGCAGTGTGACATCCACCTTTAACAGGGTTTGTAAGACTCCTAACAGAGTCATTGTACTCAGCATTGTAATAACTGCTCCTAACAGGGCAAAGGAACTCTAACAAGTTCATAAGACTAGTGCAATTATTTGTGGGTACTAATTCCCACTGGGGTTTTCCTCTGGCCAAGGTTTCCCCGTAAACATATCTTGTGTTATGTGTTATGGTTTTATATGATTTTCTATTCATTTTCAATATTTAAGTAATTGGGCTAAGTTTCAAG
Source organism: Thuja plicata (assembly GCA_018584345.1). Taxonomy (NCBI): domain Eukaryota; kingdom Viridiplantae; phylum Streptophyta; class Pinopsida; order Cupressales; family Cupressaceae; genus Thuja; species Thuja plicata. The sequence continues at coordinate 927,514 of MU226496.1, forward strand.
AAGTATAAAATTATTATTTCCTGAACACTGATTCACCCCCCCTCCCCTCTCTCTCAGTGTTTCCATTCTTAACACTATTGACCCAACTTACAACATTTTTGGTCCTAAGTCCTTTATCAAGACTTCTAGAACTTATTACACTTGCATTGAATTATTCATTACAATTTCCATTAATGGCTTAAGGACACCCCAATTCACTTTTAAGGATTCCTTAGATCCATTATCTTCATTAAATCTCAAGGTGACCCTAGGTGTTTGCATAGGTGCCCTTGCACCAAGAGAGGACCTCCTTGTCCCACTGAGGGCATTACTGAGCATGGACGATGGTAAAATTTCAAATGTTCATTAATATTAATTTTACATTTTAAGTGAATTATGCAAGTGATTTAAATTAAACACACATAGGACAATAAGACCTAATAGGACCTAATATGACTAATAATCACAGTCTAATAGGACCTATTAGGACCTGACATGATTAATAAGACCTAATACCTACTAATAAGACCTAATAGGACCCTTAAAACCTAATAGGACCCCTTACTTGACTTAATAGAAGTAATAGGACATATTAAGACCAATTTAGATCAATTAAAATGAATTAAGACCTATTAGGACTTATTAAGACCAATTTGAAGATCAATTAATGCCTAATAGGACGCCTTAAGTGTTAATAGAATTAATAGAACTAATTAGGATCAATTAAGACCAATTAGGATGTAATAAGACTAATTAAGACTAATTAAGACCATTTAGGACTAATTAAGACACATTACTTGACCACTTAAGAAAAATTAGGACCAATTAGGATATATATATATATCTCTCTCTCTCATATCTCTTTCCTTCCCCCATCTCTCTATCTTTTGTGTTTTTAAATTTATATTTCTAAATTATATTATATTTAATTATAAGTCTTTATTTTTAATGTAAAATATGCAGATTATATATCCATGAATGATTTTTACATTGATAAGCTCTTAGGTCAAAGGCATTACCACCTCTACCCCCTCCATCCCCACCTCCACCTCCACCTCCACCTCCACCTCCGCTTCCAACCACTCCCACAAAGTTGAGGGAGAATATTAGGAGAAATTTAAATGTAAGTATGTAAGACATTAATACCATTGAATATGATCCTCATCCACCTCCCCGGCTACTACGCCTTACAAATAGCATGCAAGACATTCTAGATTTGGTATAGTCATTAGACTCTGAACTGGATAATTTTCAGTCATGGAGGGATGTCATCCCCAAAAGTTGGGCAAAAACACACAATCAAAAAAAATTTTAAAATGTACAAAGGAAGGTAACAATACTACCACATGGGTAACATGTGCACGCAAAATGGTGCAAGGGAAATAAAGAAACCAGAAGGGTTCCTTAAGCTGCTAGCTTGATCTACACGCAAACTGAGGCAGATGACCCAAAGTTGTCTAGAGTTGACCAAAAGTCAACTATACTCTGAAAACATGTGAAAGGTAAGCACTAGGGTTTGTTAAACCCTAAGGAAGACTCACACATGCATATCGAGACAGTTGACTAAAAGTCAACTAGAGTTGACCAAAAGTCAACTATACTTTGAAATACGCGAAGGAAGGTCACTAGGGTCTACTAAGTTCTAAAGAGGGCCAAGACACGCAATTCAAGATAGTTGACCAGAAAGTCAACCCATGTTGACAAAAAATTCAACCCATGTTGACCAAAAAGTCAACTATCACCGAAAGACGCAAAACTGAAACCTTATGGTCCAGAGGCTGCATTGGTCGACTGGTTCAAAACTGGGAACGTACGGACAAGGTTTGACCATGGTTGACTTAAAGTCAACTGTGCACAAGAATGGTCAAAGGGGGACGTTAAAAAAAAAATTCTAATGCTTATTTACTTTTAAATAATAATTTAATTAAATATCTAACGTTTAAAATCCCCTCATAAATCTATAAACTATAGCATTCCCTATTCTACATTTCAATAGTCTATAAATAAAAGAGACTATCACATCTAATATTTACACAATATAAATCAAATCACATTAGTACATTAATTCTTTTTAAGAATCATACTTATAGTAAAAATTTAATTAAACGATATTAAAATTTAAATCTCTTTACTATAAACTAAATCTAATTTTAATCTTGAATTCTAAGTGGGAAATCCTTAATCAATTTCATACTTATAATTAAACATATTTCATAGATGACTAATTCTATTTTAGCAATATTAAATCTATTTAAAACATTTGATACCAAAAGAATACACTCTATAATATCTATCAAAACCATATAAATTTAAAACTTATCCCATTAATTTCATGCCTAAAATT
>MU226496.1:939422-950498 GCA_018584345.1 Thuja plicata
CGACGCCCAACCCGCCACTGTGTTTACACAGTGGTTAGGTCTCCACGCGCGGCCCGAGCTGCTGGGTCGGGGATGGGCTTCGGCCCTCCCTGCCCAAAACCTCAAACAAAATCTTCCTTTGCTTATTAATTTTTTTTTGTTTTTCACTTCAAACATTTTTAATATAAAGAAAAACATTATATAGATAATTATAATAATATGAAATAAAAGAAAATGGATATAGTAAGCTAAAAAAAAATTACTTTATGACTGGTGAATTATGGGACTGTATTTCCCAAAACAGGGAGTACATCCCATTCACTAATTTTAAATTTTATTATGCCAATGTGTTCTATAATTTCTTCTCCACATCTTGGTGGAAAGAAATGTCAAAATTAAATGAATTTTTTTTTTTTAAATCTACAAGAATTTTTCTAAGGGTTATATTTTTTTAAAAGGAATGATACACTTTACTCTCAAGAACAATATATTTAATGGAATTATTTAAAACTATCACCAAATTATATATATATATATATATATATATATATATATATATATATATATATATTCTAAGAGAGGAAAAAATGTAATCCTAAGTAAACAACATTATAATGGGCATTCAGATTTTAAGCCACTCAACAAAATGGAGGAAGAGTTTATTCAATACTAATTATTATATGATTTTGAAATTTATTTCTTCCTCTTTAAGCAATTTAAACAACATACATGGAGTACGTTATAATATCCACTTTTCCCAATGGAAAACAATAATGATAATAAAATTTTGAAAACAATAATAGGCTTCATATTACCTTAAGGCCTTATACAAACTTTACAATAATGAAAACCTTAAATATCAAGGATACAAATGATCTTTTTTCAGTCATACCCATCTCTCACATAAGGGTATTATTCATCTTCGCTATCCCTTCAAGATCCTGATAAACGGTGAGGCTGACCATGGAGGCTCACCTCCCAACCTAGACCTTTACAAGGCCACCCTCGAGCTTGGGGATCCAATCTAGGACGGGTTACAAACAGAAACACCCAACAAGCAGGAAATAACACAATAAAGCTTCCCAACAGCAGGATGAACAAGAGGAAGTATCTCCAAGAAACCTTCCATAACAGGGGTAGTGGTAGACCTCACTGAAGGAGATAGCCAAGAATAAACATAGAATACGCAAGCCTCACATAGAATTGAAAGGGACCATCTTCACAAGATGTTGTCCTAAATAACCTCCTTATACCTCCTAGATACCCTCAGGCCCTTCTTGGCTTCATGGGTGTCATGTTACCCCAAGTTTTTCCCTCCTCACACGGGAGACTCTACACTTAACAGGAATCATTTTCATCTACCCCTCCAAGGCTACTCTGCTCTCCCAAGGGCGAGTGTACCTTGAAGACCCATTCGAAATCAAACACAAAGTAAAGACATTGAGAAACAAATAAAGAAATTTCCAACAGAAAATAAAAGCTTCAAAACACATAGGACTCCATTAATGGAGTCCTTGAGCTCAAGAACACACATAAACACAAACAATTAACTTTAAATAAATCCAAGCTAAAGTGTGATGAGGAATGGTGTTGAGCTATCCTTCCTAAGCTTCTTGTCCAAAGGCTCCTTCAAACTGAATTCTGTCTCTAAGGGTAAAGAGTGGGTGAACACTCCACTCATCCTAAATCCCTCCCTAAATAGGAAAACTTTCAACATGAGCAAGGCTTGCCCAAGGGTGAGGTAACTCTAACCAATCCTAAACTAAACCACATCCTAACTCTCCAAGGGTGAAGTCAATTGAAACTTGGGTAGAAGAGAGAGTGAGGTTAACCAAAGTCACACTCCTCTTCTAAATTCGCTCAAAGCTGAAAATGACACTTAAAGGGAGTAATAAATGAGTTTAGAGGCTCATTAGTGATAGAAAATGACCCCTAACCCATAGGGTACCAAGTTGGGTGACTAAAACTGACCCCGGTTACCCCCTACGAGTCCAAAAGACCCTCTAAAACTCACCCTGAAGTTAACCTACGGATTTCTATGTCAAAGGAATTCTAGAAACTTATAACCCTGGGGTAAGCTTGGGTACTACTCCTTGATGACCTTAGTTAACCCTTGACTAACCTTGGTTTCCCTTTTACTAGCCATGTCAATAATTAAATTACAACAATTGCCAAACTTGACACATTAAATGAAAACAATAGACATGACTTAATCACATAAACATTTACTAAATTAATAACACACATGCAAACCACGTTTATGAAATAAACACATAACAACGAGGTCCATGTCTCTTTATATAGACAGGACCTTGGAAAGCACGGGTATTTACATAGGTTCTAGTACTGGGTCCCCAATTTAGATCCATGGTCAACTTTTCCTGCACACTCAATGCACACATCAGTAGATCCAAAACAACATGATATGAAACATAATATAACGTCAATAATATATGTAAGCATATAAACCACATTGCGTTAGAACTGAAATATCCTAGCATCGGTTTCCTAAACCAATTTCATCATATTCTATTCATACATGTAAGTCCATATAAGACATCAACATAAGCTGAAACTGAATCAAAACATAAAGCATCTCAAAAGTACCTTGATTACAAAATCAGGTGCTGAATATATAACACAAGATTCTACCGATCCTCAAATGTATAAAAAGTCTCTGATAGTCAAAGTATGTCAAAGCATAAACTACTGGAAGCATGAGAAAAAAATTGTAAAACTATAACAGTCTAATGTAGATCTCACAAGGGACTCCATGTGTGCCTATTATGCTGACGAACTCTCTTATAAAGAGGCCAGTTATTTAAAAATTACAAAAATGATATAAACGTTATTTTTTGAACCCTAAAACGGGTGAGGAGATAGTTGCAAAGAAGCCACACATTTCTATTAGATGGTGTGAGCACCATCCAACACATGCCAATAATGAGGTCCCCCTATATTTTTTGAAAAAAATATTGGCTGAATTTGAGTTGTGTAGGAAACCCAATTACTTTGATATGAGAGAATTCCAGGGGGTTGGTCGGTGTATGTCATAGAATAAGGAAGGGTCCAAATTGAGTGATATAACTAGAAATCATGTGTGTAATGAGCCCCTTGTTCCTCTTCTTGCTCCAGTAGTGCCTGCACATATCCATCATCGAGTAGTGCAATCAGCTCTTGGTTCATTGAGTGCCCTTTCGGGAAATTTGTTAGAGCAGTAGACCCAGGCAAGAGTTTCCCATAGCATAGCACATGTTTGCACGAGCTACATGGATACATGTAGGGGTCCCCTGAGTGTCCCTAACAGTGATGGTGATACCCATGGTGGATATGATGATGCTCACAGTGGCACACATGGTGCTGTTGGAGATGAGATCGCATCATATATTCATTTTCTCTGTGCAGACGATGGTCATCCTGCAAAGGTAAATTTAATTATAATTTAGAGTGCACTATTAAATTCCATATTTATACATATATCAACTATAACATTTGGATTTTTTGGTGAACAGAGGAGGGTCGACACTATGTCATTCAGTGACTGTCATCATATCACCTCCACACCTTGAGATCTCGGCCACCCGTTCACGGTATGCACTTTCATCTAGATACATTTAAGTACATTTAAAGTAAACAATTAAAAATTGAATTGATAATGTGTTTGATATATTTTTTGGAATTTTGTAGGGTGCTTTATGTAATACTAAGGTTGGAAGTTCTTCATGCTCTTTCATACCTGTCACTGAGACTCAAGTGAACCCACAATAGCGGGTTACACTTTTTCGCCTAAATAGACACTGAACTCTACATTTTGAAAAAAAAATTTCAGATTCAGATGTATATTGTCGTTAAACCATTTGAAAATGGAAGATGAAGTAAATTAGAGTCTTTTAGGATTTTATGTTTAGATTCAAAATATATTTTTTATTTTTGAATTGATTTGAATGGTTTTTTTTTCTCCCACGAAAACAACTATGTTGTTGAAAATGTCATTTTCAAAGAGTTACATTGATTTCAAAGAGCATAACCTTTTTTCTAAAATAGATATCAATGTGCTTCTTTCAAATTTAGTTTTGTAACATCCATATGGAGGGAATGCAATTGGTTTTATGACATTATCAAGATTATTGCATACTTTATGCACTTTTGAGGTTGACTAAACTGTAATTTTGACATACCTTGACTACATAGCTTATAACTTGTTGTGTATTTATCGAATTTCAAAAAAACAAAATTCATACAAAGTAGACTCGAAGATGGAGGACACTATATTTTTTTCAATTTTTTTTTATCTTTTCTACTATTTTTCATTGAACGTCAAACTCAGAGGTTTATATTTGATAAAAAAACCTACATTTGATTAACGTAAAAAAACATAGGCCTAATAAACTCAAAAATTGTCAAATCTATATTTGTTAGAAAGCTCTTTCAGAGTACTTGTGGTATGAAAAAGGTAGACTCCTTATTGTTCCATTTGAGCCCTACGATTGATCCCCAAAGCCATGAAATATTCATAATTTTGTCAAACTTTGCAAATTGCCCTTACTCAGGGACTTTTGATAGAAAGTACTTCTATTGAAAGTACTTGATTGGTTTAACCTGGGTTAAGCCATTTAGGAACCTACTTTCGATCGAAAGTCACTTTTTTTGATAGAAAGTTATAGTTTACTTTCAATATAAACCTATGTCGGCCAATTTGGTGCCATTTCTGGTTCATAACGATTACATATAAATAAATATATGTTTTCCTCATCTTATTAATTCGAAAGCTGCAAAACAATTTCCATTTTGGAGAAGGAAGACTTTTGAAAATGATTTTATTTCAAATTTTGTCAAAATTTAGTGGAACAATTTTGCAATTTGTGATGGGAAATAAAAAGAGAAGGATAAATAAAAGTACACAACATTATTCAGAAGAGACTGAAGAAAGACTACGTGAAGAAGCATGGGAAAGATATTATCATTGAAAACAAGGTATGTCTCTATCTCTTTATCTCTATCTCTCTCTCTGTGGATATATTAAGTTGATGGGTAGGACTTGTCTTAATGATACATGTAAGCATGATATTGCAATACCTAATTAGACTGAATTTGATAAAGAAGACCTAATTAGACCTAATAAGACTAATTAGACCTAATAAGACCTAGATAACACTAATTATACCTAGAAAACACTAATTAGACCTAATAAGACTAAGAATACATTATTATATACACAATTAGACCAAATGTGAGTGTTATGACCCCTTAAGACCTAGTTAGATCTAATAAGACTAATTAACACCTAAGACCCAATTAGGCATATTAGGACATAATTAGACGCAAGTAGACCTATTAGGACCTAATTATACTTAGTTATCTAGGTCTATTAAGACCTATCATAGTTAATATGACCCCTTAAAACCTATTAGGACCTAATTAGACCTAATTAGACCTATGATAGATTATATGACCCCTTAAGACCTCATTAGACCCACTATGACTAATATGATCCCTTAAGACCTATTAACACCTAATTATATACCCATTTAGACCTATTAGCACCTAATTATATCTAATTAGACCTATTAGATCACCTAATTATATCCAATTAGACCCCCTATGACCTAATTAGACCCAATTAGACATGTTAGGACCTAATTATACCTAATTATACCTATCAAGACCTATGATAAGTTATATGACCCCTTAAGACCCCATTAGACCCACTATGAGTAATATGACCCCTTAGGACCTAATTAAATACCCAATTAAACCTATTATGACCTTTAATTAGACCCAATTATATACCTATTAGGACCTACTATGAGTAATAGACCCGATTAGACCTATTAAGACCCAATTAGACCTATTAGGACCTAATATGATTAATAGACCCAGTTAGACCTATTTGGACCCAATTAGACCTATTAGGATAGGTAATATGATTAATAGTCCTGAACTAATAGGAACTAAATTATGACATAATTTGTTATTTAGTAATAAGATGTAAGAGTACCCCTTAAGACCTAATACTTGACTAATTAGTGCATAAATAATTTAAGACCTAATTATACCTTTAATAAGACTAATTTACACCTAATATGAGTAATAGTAACTACTAGTACCTAATATGAGCAATAAGACCCCTTCTAGGTGTAATTAGATCTAATTAGACTAATTAACACCTAATATGCCCGTACTATGACCCCTTAAGACCTAATTAGACCTAATTAGACCCAATATGCGTAATATGATATCTTGATCTACCTAATTAGACCCAACTAGACCTATTAGGACATAATTAGATGCAATTAGACCTATTAGGAGGTCTATTAGATTATATGACCCCTTAAGACCTCATTAGACCCACTATGAGTAATATGACCCCTTAAGACCTATTAGTACCTAATTATATACCCAGTTAGACCTATTAGGACCTAATTATCTCCAGTTAGACCTATTAGCACCTAATTAGATCCAATTAGACCCTGTAGGACCTAATTAGACACAATTAGACCTATTAGGACCTAATTATGCCTATCAAGACCTATGATAGGTTATATGACCCCTTAAGATCCCATTAGACCCACTATAAGTAATATGACCCCTTAAGACCTAATTAAATACCTAATTAAGCCTATTATGACCTAATTAAACCCAATTATACCTATTGGGACCTATTATGATTAATAGACCCAATTAGACCTATGAGGACCTATGATAGGTTGTACACATGACCTTTTGGGAAGTTATCTTATTATTAATAAGATTCTATACATAGGAAAGTTTATTCAAATTTTTTTTTAAAATAATTGTATCTTCGTGTGCAGGAAATTCTCAAGAAGCACAACCTTCTGAAGTTGGAGAAGGGTCATCGCAAGGTCAACAAGCCCAACCTTTAGAAGTTGGAGAAGGGTCATCGCAATCTCAACAAGTACAACCTTTAGAATCCCAAACAAGTACACATCTCTCTCTCTCTCTCTCTCTCTCTCTCTCTCTCTCTCTCTCTCTCTCTCTCTCTCTCTCTCTCTCAAATTAGTCTCTTTGTGATTAATATGCATTTTGGGTCTTTCCTCTTAAGACTATTATTTTTTTCTGTACATAGCCTTTGTTGAAGTAATGGACTTTCAAGAAGGTTCATCACAAGGTCAAATAAGTATGTGTCTCTAGATCATTAGTTTGTTAATTATTCCCTTTGACATGAGCCTATTTCTAATTATTTCATCAAGGTCCCCTTAAGATGAGCTATTTATATATATTTTTAATTTTGTTTGCAGCCCAAATACAAGCAACATATGAGAATGTTATTGTAGCCCAACAGTTGAAGATAAAAATTAATCGTAAAAGCATACATCATTTAAATGAAATGGATGTGGAAAAATAGAGAGATTATGCTAAACAACCCATCAATACTATGAAGAGGGCATTGAATAAAATTACTAAGAAAATAATTGCATAATTTGAGAATCTTGATACACTTGAAAAAAACCCAATTATTATCAATTACACTTCTTAAAGATGAGTTAAAAGAGCCATTAAATTTGTTGGGTGTAGATGAAAGCTTGAAAAAGATAAAATCATCTAACATACACAAAAATATTTTTGAAAGTGTTAAGGAAGGTTTTCATTCCATTGGGAAAACAACTAGATCTGCAGACAAGTCTATTTCAAGAAGAGTGATACTGACATCTATTTTAAATAAAAACACGTCCCAAAAAAGACAAATTTATTCACTTTCATCTCATATCTGGTACAGTAGGAAGACAATAATACATTATTTGAAAAGAAGAATCAATTTGGATGATACTACATTGGAAGGTAATTGAACACTAATGTGTAGGGATTTTTTCTCTAATAGGATTAAGGAAACAGTTAGGAACTTGGTTACAAAATTTTGGACTGATCATACTCGTCCTTCACCGAATACAAGAGATGTTATCAAGAAGAGGATTGGTCCTAAGGAATATTTTTAGCACACAAAACATTGGTTGGAAAACACACAACATGAATTGTATCTCTTGTTTTGTAATTCAAATCCTGACATTAAGATTGGACAAACAATGTTTGAAAGATTAAAGCCATATTTTGTAAAGATAAATAAATCTTTTGAAACTTTTTGTTGTCGATATCATATTAAATTTGATCTCTACTATCAAGGGTTTAGAAAGATGATAGAATAAAGTGGTGGTTCTCAAAATGCTTTTCCTAAATGTCCAAGCCAATTCATAGCATAAATCTTATGTAACAAATTAATTGATCATGAAATACCTGAAATAGATTGTATAAGAGGAACTTGTCAAACATGCAGGGATTTGGATAAATTTCCTTTGAGACTTGAAGATAATGACATGATGAGGATGGTAAAATGTAAGATGTAATACCCTCTCAGATGACTATACTATTATTTTGTGTTTGACAGTTTGACATAAACTATATGATTTTAGTTGTTTACTTTTTGGTAGATCTAGATGATATTATGCTCAGTTAAATATTTTGATATATATGTGTTCATGATTAAGGTCTTTATAAAAAAAAAATTATTATTTGTAATGAATGGAATTCTAACCTTTCCCACTTATAATGTACTATTCTGACTAACGTACTTTCAAGAATCCTTTATGATGCTTTACTTTTAGTATATATGTTATATGTGTTTTCATGACTTAGGATGAAGTCGTAGTTACTCACTTAGCTGAGATCCACACGATGCATCAATCGTGGTCATCTATTTGCAATGTCTTATATATGTATGTATATGTTTCTATGCACATGTATCTCTCCTTGGTGATGTAGGATTGCAGGTACCGAGCATCATCTCCACCTGGCTCCACAGGTCTGAGCGTGCTCTCTAAATCCTCGATTGTTGTTGTGATGGAGATAACACCTGATTCCACAAGACTAAGCCTTACCTTGATCCCTGTCCCCGGGTTGGGTCCTTTTGAGAATTGTCTTTTATTATGATTTGATGTCCATTGATTGACGCTTGGCATTTGGTCAATTGTGGACATTTGTTATGGAACTAGGTGAATATTATTTGTGGTTGAATTGTGGTTTATAATTATTGGATGGCGTGATGGAGTTATTTATGCATTGTAATATACCTTTTTCTAATGTGATTAAATAATGCATGATTTTTATAATATGTGCTTGGTTATATATGTATACATAGGCATATGGGTGCACAAATATGCATATGTCTATGTATAAATATATTTATGTAATACTATAAATATGCCTATATTAATGTATTAATAAAGGGATGTGTGTATGTAATTATTCATTATATGTCTTTCTTGTTTTAAGAAAAGAAATTAAGTGTCTTATGAGATTACATTACTCTATTAATAAGGAAAGTAATTAATCAAAGTAAATGTTGGAATAAATAATGAAGAGTTACCTTAAGAATGAAATAAAACATAAAGTAACTAGGGAGGTAATTTAACTAAAGTTTTCTCGGGAAACTACCTATGCATATCAAGCAACCAATCCACTAACGTATTTATATTAAGGGAATATAGTAAGTAGGAGTTAGGAAGAGGATGGAGGAAAATTATACTCAGAGAAATTTATACATATCTGGAAACTATTAGTAAGATAGAGGGAAACATTGGGAGAGCATCCGACTGGTTAAAAGGCTGAAGAAGCATAGGATTGGATTACGTCAAAGGTCTCCGCAAGACTTTAGGTAGGCTCTACCCAAAAAAGAGCATCCTGTCTATTTAATTACTATGATTGTTTATTGTCTTCTGTGGTTATATAAATAATGTAATTCCTTTGTGTGTATTTAAACATTTATGCTTTCTCATTAGAATGCAATAATGAAGTATGCTTGGTAGTGAAATTGGTTTATGAGTTGATGTATATTGTACTTCTCTGTGTATTTCCTTCTTAGAATGTATTTTCTTTTTGATAGAACCTCATTCTATAGATGATATGTAGATTATCTTCTCACTTCAAACTTTGTCTTGGGTGGTCACCTTTCTGCACCTTGCACATCTGGGCATAAACTTAATAGATTTTCCATAAGGGTAGATAGGTTTAAGAAATACTTTAGAAGGAGAAATGAGGATTACCAAATGGGTATCTCTCTGATTCTGCCTTCTTGGTCTCCATCTTATTCAGTTTTACCCGAAAGGTAGAATCTGAAGGTTGTTGTCTAGAGGATGCATAGGTCTTGACCACCTGTGTAGAACTGGGTACCACCTACACAGGATGCATGACCACCTGTGCAGGAAGCACTACCTGCACAAGTTGTACCACCTGCGCAGGTTAGGTCACCACCTGCACAGCTTAGAGCCCCACCTGCGCAACTTCGGGTTCCATCTGTGCAGTACTCTTCTAGTTGATGTTTTAGGGTACCCAGAGGGGTTTAGGGTTTATTTTTGACCCAGGGAATATAGTAAATAGGAGTTAGGAAGAGGACAGAGGAAAATTATACTCAGATAAATTTATACATATCTGGAAACTATTAGTAAAATAGAGGGAAACATTGCGAGACCATTCAACTGGTTAAAAGGCTGAAGAAGCATAGGCTTGGGAGGATACGATTGGATTACGTCAAAGGTCTCCGTAGGACTCCAGGTAGGCTCTACCCAGAAAAGAGCATCTTGTCTATTTAATTACTATGATTGTTTATTGTCTTATGTGGTTATGTGAAGGATGATTCAGATGAAGATGAAAGGTGTGAAGAAACTGCACTCATATCTAAGGTTAGTAAGAATGATATCTATATTATAGATAGTGGCTGCACTCACCATATGATCGGTGACAAAGAAAAGTTTAACACTTTTGAATATTATAATGGTGGTACAGTAAGAATGGGAAATGATACACCTTGTCTAGTTGAAGGTAAAGGAACAATAATGTTGAACAACCTGATTAAATGTGAAAATGCTTATTAGGTAAAAGGATTGAATTATAATCTGTTGAGTGTTTCTCAGCTGAATAACTCAGGTCATAGAGTAGCATTTGAAAACAAGAAGGCAAAGATCTTCAATGAATCAGGAAAACTGATTGGTACCAGTGAACAGACTAAAGGTAACTTATTATATCTGAATGATACTAACACCACTTGCTTAATGACTAGAAATGAAGACATATGGTTGTGGCACAAAA
>MU226497.1:0-25774 GCA_018584345.1 Thuja plicata
GGCTCTACATCAGTTGGTGTAATAATTTAATTATACTTAAGATTACTAAGCCTACTTATTCATACATTTTCATTTAACACTTGTCTACACAAGTTTTCTTTGTTTAGGAGTTGTTTATAGAGGTGTCTAGAGAGGTGTCGAGTTCATTTTGACACCTCACCCTAGCATCATGGGAGGCAACTCGCCACCACTCATTGAGTGTTGAGGTCAACTTCTAATTTGATCCAATCACTCACATCTATATGTAGACTTCTCTTTTTCATTATTGAATGGGAGACTTTGGGCCCTATCTTTGTGCTTTATTTTATCTCTTCTTGATCCTCAATTTTTACAAAGAATTCCTTCTATAAAGTGCTAATTTTAGTATTTTTTTTGTTTTTTGATTACAAAGTACTCCTGTAAAATGCCAAAAATAAGGGGGGGAGATAATCAAGGGGGTGTTGTGTGCTTTTATGAGAGATTTAATTGTACATGGGTACCTGACATGGCTAGTAGTCGGGACCCTTCTTTTTCATGTCCCCCTAAGTTATGTTTAAGGAGGGGTGTTGGTGTAATTATTTAATTGCACTTATGATTATTAAGCCAACTTAGCCATACATTTTCATTTGACAATTGTCTAGACAAGTTTTCTTTGTTTAGGAGAACTGTTTATAGAATTGTCTAGAGAGGTGTCAATTTCATTTTGACATCTTACCTTAGGATCATGGGAGAAAACTCACCACCACTCATTGAGTGCTGGAGTCAACTTCTGATTTAACCCAGTCACTCACATCTATATGTACACTTCTCTTTTTTATTATTGAATGGTTGACTTTGGGCTCATCTTGGTATTGTGCTTCAATTTATATCTTTCAAATCTTTGTGAATTCATCACTTTTAAGTTTAGAAGTTCCTAAAGAAATATTTTTCTCTTAAATTGATCCAAATCATATCACAAGAGGTTCAAAGTTGTGTGGAGGTGACAAAATTGAGAAAAACCTAAAAAATTGAAACTCTTTTTTTTGTATTTTCTATGTTCTAGTAGATTAAGGCATTGTTTCGAAGGACTAAAATTATATCTCTTTCAGACCTTTCTAATTATATAAGTGGTTTTGAATTTTGAACACTAAGGAGAAAGTTATGGCCCGATCAAGTTGGGCTATCCAATTTTGTAATTTTCCAAAACATTATAATTTTTTTAATATTTTTATTTATGTTGACTCTCTAGTTTTAATTGTTGAGAATATTCAGACTATTAGGATTCCATATATGTGTTTAAAACCAAATTTTTATAAGTTAATGACGACTCTTGATGCATACAACTCTTGTTCTGAGTTTTTTATTGTCCATATTCACAATACTTAGAGGTTTTTGCATACCTTGTATAATTTAATGAACTCACTACTAAATTCAAATCATTGGTATTAGAGTGGGCACACTCCATATGTTACATCACATATGGTCTAGTTATTTAAGATTGGGATTGGAGACATATATCTAATGAATTTACCTCCCTTTGAGGTGCATAGAACCAAAGATGTTAGACCTAGATATAGACACTATAAAAGCCAAGACACAAGCATCCTTGGAAAAATAGAGGGAATATATGATGGGTTGATCCTCTTCAATTATTTAAAATACTTAGCAATCAAACTTGAAGGAAACACATTCAACAATCATACTCTTTTGAAAGTGTAGAGAAATTTTCATATCCCAAAATTGAAAGATAAAATTGATCATGTAGACGTCGTGGATGGATGGTTAATAAAAAAGGATAGGTATTTGTAGGATGTTACCTTTTCAAATTTTGAGAAGATAACATTGGACTTCCTTAAAGATGAAACACATCTGAAGCATTCATCAGAAGGAAAAGTTCTCAAAGAACAACTCTATAATAGATGAAGACGAAGAAATAGATGGAGGAATAGGTGATAGTGCTATAAAGGGGGATGTTTTGGAATTCATCAAAGAAGAATATTTCCATGAAGACACATAAGAAAAAATACGTAGAGTATATCTTGGAGCAACCAAGAAACTATCCATCTTCTCATACCATGTTCAACAAGCTTTTTAAAGACTATAGGATGAATGACATAGCCTACAAACATAGAAATTATATCATACTTGTTGTATTCTTTAGCAAATAGTACTATACACTCCTCAATAGTATTAATAGTATTGGCCGAAAAAAAATATATAACCTTATGGTAGATAGCACACTGTATACTTCATTCGAAGTTCATGGCTCTTGCATTCTGGGTAGATGTTGTCAATTGTGCCGACTACATTCAGAACCATATGCCTTACAAGGAAGAATAAAATATGAATTTCTGCCAAGGTGTCCTTATTCAGATTAGTTGGTAGTGATGCATGTACATTCATTCAAAATTATAGATTCTAGCGATGTCTTGTTTTGCCAAAAATGGATTCCATTTGCAAAAGTTTTCCGATTTTTAAAATATGTTTATTTTAGGCACTTTTGGAATCAGTGAACAACGTTCTCCCACCAAACAACCATAAAAAGGGATTGAATGACAGAAAATAGACCCCTTAGGGCTAAGAGGTAAAATATTTAGCAAATTCCTATATAGTATTAGTATGTCAACAAGTCAGCAACCAAACACCATGAGGGCACATCAATGAGCCAAGCACTACCAATGACAAGGCACTAAATTAAACACTCAAGAGATGATATTGGGACAATGAAAATGAGCCAATTGGCCAAACACTAAAAGATACTTGAGTCAACACACAAGGGGCCAGAAGAATTGGCCAATTAGCCGAGCACTACAAGGCGTGGGTTAATTAGCTAAGAACTACAAGGCACTATACACTTGAGTCAACATACACAAGGTGATATTGGGGTCAAAAAAATGGGCACTACAAAGCCCTTACGTACGTAGCACTCTTACGTCAACGCAGAAGAGACGATATTCATCAACACAGAAGAGAGAGGTCCTTACAGTAAATTATCGTAAGTTAACACACCAGAGACAGGTCCTTAGGGTAAATTATCATAAGTTAACACATGAGAGAGACCATAAGTCACAACGGGAAAAATCCAAATGCTACGGCATTGGGCGGAGCTCTACGCACACGCAAAAGGAAAATTTCCTCGATGTGAATCGAACATGTCACTTCTAATGAAGTACGTTGTAATATATAATATTGTAAAAGGCTTTTCACCGCCATAATATCCCTATTAATCTGTCCCCCAATAAATAATCCAAACGTCATGACATTGGGCGGAGCCCTACGCACACGCAAAAGGAAAATTTCCTCGGTGTTAATCAAACACGTCCCATACAAAGTTGTAAAAGGCTCTTCACCTCTGATGTGGGCCAAAATATCCCCATTAATCTGTAGGTCAATACATTGATGTGGGCCAAAATTACCCTATTTATAAAAGAAGTTTGGAGTTAAAAAATTGGCCAATGAGGCTCGAACTAGCTGGAAAAAAGATAGGCGGGGCCACAAACTCAAAAAAACCACTGCTAGAAATACCAAGATCTATTCAGATACTGGAAATCAAGCCATGGAAAAATGCACAAAAGTCAGCCAACAAGCTGCTTAATGGAGCCATCAATACAAAGAATGCTTCTTCATAGTGCCTTCGTAAAACAATGCCACTTCCACACAAAGCACAACAAAAAAACCTAATGCATCAAGCCAAAAAGTGTCGAATGATAACCGAACAATAATTCATCAAATGAAAAAACCCTCAACGCACAAATTTTTTTGACTTCACGTTGAGGGCACATCTAGAAATATGACTCATAGATCAAAACTAGCCTCCACAATGACAATGAGAAGCAAATACAAATATTTGTTTGACTAGTCAATGAGCTAATTGTACATTGATATGAATGAGAATATATATATGGATGTCAACAAACTCCAATGACTTCAATTTCAAAAGGAAAAAAAATAAAAAATCTATCATTATTGAATAATATACAATTAATGTAATTAAATGAACAAAAAATGAACACATACACCAACAATATGTACACTCCCTCTTAATAAATAACAAAAATTGGTGAATTCTTAATATATTTCTACTTATTAAACTAACTCACAATATTAAATAATAGGAAATATACAATGGAAAGTTATTATTTGAAAATAGATCATAAGCTTGTAAGACTTCTCTAGGGTGCTCTATACTGTTGTTACAGTCACCTAGCTATTATCTAAGTTTCCAACATCATTGGACACCATTTGCACATGAAGTGTCTTATCACTCTTGAAAGGTATGATGTTGAACCTCCCAAAATTTCAATCTCCCATGAACTATTGGACATCAATCCTCACATTTATGTCACATAGCTACAATGATGTATAGTTTCCCCAATCCATTAGCACCTCAAATTATTGAGCAATCATCTAGGCTCAGGTTCACCCTTTCCTATCTTCAAAGTAATGACCTCTTAAAAATAGAACAAGTTCTTCATCTTCAATGAAATCATCACTACCATCAATATTTAGTGGTTCTTCTATAAGCCTTGTCTACTTGATAGTTTCTTCTATGCTTATTGTAGTAGCATAAAAGATCTTCTCAAGAAACTAATTTTTTTTTAATAGGAAGTTAACTCTAATACCAGATTATAAACAAAGATATTATACTATAGAAAAGTAGTACAATAAAAATTTATAAAAAAAAAAAAGAGAGAAAATCATAACTCAATGTGTGTATTATTCATCAACATAGTTACCTATAAATAGATAGATAAAAATTTAATAATTTGCCTATCAATCTTAGAAAGACTTTGACAAAAACTGCAAATTATCAACAACAAATTGTAATAGTAAACAACCAACTGATGTTTTATCGACAACTACCAATGATAGTGGATTGTGACTCTTTACAATTGTACAAACTATGTTGTTGAATTATCAGAACAAAAATAATATATCTATCTCTTATTAATATTATTTACATCAACACAATTAAATAAATTTACTTATACCAAACACTCATATGATTAAGTCCACTAGAAATAGTAGAACCAATCAATGAAGAAAATATTAATAATAGAGGGAACAAAGATTAGGCCTTACATGAATTGAAAATAATTATCTACATTGGGCCACCAACAATAGTACCATAAGGAATCAAATATAGCTTGAAAATTATTATCTTATTTCAACCACATATATTTAAAGAACTCTTAATGAAAAAAGGGAATATATTAATCATAGGTTTATCATCATGCGTACTAAATCATACAAAATAATAGGAACATATTTGATTTGACCTAACAAAAAAATTATATTTATCCTTGTTGATCTCTACATAAAGAAATATTTTTACTCTTGTATTCTTTATGTGAGATATGCTACAAAGATGAATTTGGAGACTGTAAATCATCACTCCATTATTTTTGATTAAGGGTAAAATAGTTTTTGAAGGGAACAGTAACCCTTTACAAAAGACTAGAGATAGGCAGGAAGTAGCATAACTAGAAACAAATAGACAGCATCAAAAGAAACAGCTGGGGGGAAAGAAGGAAACATAAAGAACCCCTCCAACAAAAGCACTCGGGCAAAAGATGAAAGCAGACAAAAGGAGAACCAGCCCCTGCGAACAAAGTCAGGTCTACTTCAAGATCTCAGCAGACTCATCCATCACATGTTTATATTTATCGATGGCTTCTTTGAGGTCTTTTATATCTTTGGAACTCCCATGTTTCACTTTTTTAGCACTTGCCCTTGTACGAGTCCCTGGGCCAGCAATGCTGGGGTCAACACTATTATCCTCATCGACATTGATAGGCTTAGAGTTCCCAGCCAGCACAGAGAGAAGAGCCCTAAGATTACTCTCAATCACTTTCATGCCCTCATAGTTATTTTTCATTATTCAGCTGAGGGTATCTTCAATGCTCTGGATACGGCTTTCAGTAGTACACTGGCAGAAGTTGACCACAACATTTATCCTCAACTCGAGTTTCTCCAGCAGGCTTTTTTCCATATTCTCCTCCTGTGCCTCATTGATTGTAGCTTCTTTTAGAGGTTTAGCAATCAGGATAGCCAACTTATTAACCCTATCCTGGAGATCATTGTACTTACAATTAATATCTCTAATCTCTTCAAGAAGCCAGGTGTTCAGCTGCAGATCCATATCAACCCGCTCTCTAGCAACATGAATAAACCTGCAGGGGTCTTGGGTTTTTTCGGTCTCATTACCATGGCTATCTCCATTTTTATCTTTATCTTTTTTATTCCCCTCAGATCCCATAACCTTGTCTTCCCTGGAAGTCTTACCCACAAAAGACACAGACTTTGCATAATTCACCAGAACAGGGGTAGTTTCACAAATGCCCTTCTCTTTAGTCTTCAAGCTCGGCTCACTATGCTTTTTGACAGGGGAATTAGGTCTTTCCACCTCCAAAGCCGTAGGCTCATCCTGAGAATTATTCTTATCCTGGCCCTCTGTTTCCACTTCCTCAGAGCTGCCTTTACTGTCATTTTCCATCTCCTCAGAGGAGCCCGTTAATTCCTGCTCAAGGGAATCAATGTCTTCCCCCATTTCCATACCAGTTTCCTCAGAGAGGAATTTAGCAGCTTCCCCCTTTTCCCCTTTCTCATCCTTATCCTTAGCCTCAGTTTCACTGTTTGTGTTTATGCCTTCCTCCTCTGTGAGAATCTTGACATGCTCTTCACCACCAGTGTTGACTTTGCCCTTCCTCTTTTTCCCAGGAGTGTTACTCTCAGTTGCCATAGGTCTTTTACCTTTCTTACCTCTATTCAAGTTTTCCGCCTTAGGGTTGTCCTACATCTTAAATTTAGCATAAGCCCATCATGGAGAATAGGCGAGGCAACATTCTTTCTGTTCTCCAAAATACTATTTTCCAGAGACTTGAGAAGAAAGTACAGGAAAGACATTCTCCTATTGTAGTAGAAATGGTTAACTAACATGAAATGGAAATTATAAACCCTAGTATACCGACCCTCTAGGGTAAAATACTGCATCATATCTTTAACTGAGAAGTGGGAAAACTGATGGAGAAGAAGAGTGCAGGATGCGGTGGTGCAGGGGCGACAGATGGACAGAGAAGGCAGTACTAGCAATAGGGCCATCATCACCACCAACAATAAGGGCTTCAGAACAGTTCATCAGCAGGGAATAAGTTTGACCAATTTACTTCTTTTAGGGATATCTTTCGAACTACACCAATAGTACAGCCTGCTAGGAAATCGCAGCAGGTTGCAGCCTCATAGACTGCGGGCTTTACAAAGGCCACGTTTGCAAAAAAAAACATGGTAGGTAATAATGATAGATCCATCTTTCAGGGGAAAGCCATAGTGCAACCTGCCAAACCTTTTTTCCTAAATCCTTGTTTTCATTTCTCCAACAAGAAACATTATGAAGGTTTTCACATGTTTGAAATTGGAGAGCCATCTTCTATGGCCGTCCAACATCAACAACTCAATGCAAAAAATCAACAATACCCAAAAATCAGATTTGAGCAGGAAAAATTTCAAACTCACAAACCCTCTGCTCCTCGCAAGCCAAGGGTTCCACATAAGGCTCGAGCACTTTTGAAAGAAAATCAGCCCATTTTCGATATCTATGAAGGTACTCCTCCAGGATCTCCGTCAAGCGCGAAGAAAGGTCTTGTCAGGAATAATCAGGGTTTGAATGAAAATGGAAAACATACATCACTTCAGCTAGATCGATTTACCCGAGCCCCCTTCATTCCAGACAAATCAAAGAAAATCTGGCAAAAGAAGAATCGAGATACTGCTCCAGATCCACTAATGGCTTCGATCACTCTTTTGGAAAAGCTGCTGCAGAACCACATTGGTACATTACGACAACTGGCTCTTATAGGTAAACTATCCACCAATACTTTTCCATTTCCAGTTATTAAAGATTGGGCCATGAGCACGTTTCCAGGGATTAAAGAAATTTTCTGTTTAGACTCCGTAAATCAATTTTTTGTTGTTCTTTTCCATACAAAAAGTGATAGAGACCGGGTGAATAAATATAAACATTGGTTCTGTATGGGGTTGGGTCTCTTTACAATGCCATGGATCCCCAACTTCAAACCAGACCCCAATCTTGCCCGTTTTTTCCCATATTGGATTTGTTTACCTCTTCTACCATTAGAGTACAAAGAGCCAGAAATATTAGAACACATCACGAATACTGTGGGAATTTTTATTCGCCGTGATTTTATCCCCTTAGAGGACCCTCATCGGGATATTAGAATTTGCATATTGATGGATACCCAGCAAAGCTTTAAACAGAAGATTGCATTAACATCCAAATGGGGAGTATGGGTTCAGAACATAATAATAAATTACCCAACCACTGTCCATTCATATCAGCACAAAATTTGTCATTTAAACTTTGATTGTCAGTTGGGTCAAACATGTAATATCAATGTGTGCATAGACCATTGCTCTGATCCACTTCTTTGTACCCAACATATCAATATAGAAAAATCCAAGGACCATATTACTAAGCCAACTAATTGAGAAATCAACACAGGTTCGGCACCACCAACTGTCAGTATGGAACAAAACATGCATGCAAGAATCTTGGTAATGATCTGGTATATGTTTGATTGTTTCACCTACCTAATTTGGGTGCATCAGTAGAATTACAGAATCAGGGGGATGCTGAAATTTAATACTCCCTCGCTCTCGTCTACTGCACATGCCTATAACGTTGTTCAACATCTAACATTTTGTGATTCCCTGCTTACATTAACTCTAAACAATGGAATATAGGTGGGGGAACAAGTAGAGGACATAGACAAAGTCTTTTTATATGGTATGATAACTGAAAGGGATATTGAGGTGACTAGAAAGATCATAGAAGGAAATAGATCAGGAACAGATGAAAGCAAAGAGGAATTCCCTGATAAATTAGATCAAATGGGATTACCACTATATGTAACAGATGATAATTCTATTAATGGTAACCAATGGCTTCAAGATTATCTGACACATATCAATATCCCAGACACACATAGGGAGCAGGAGCATTATGAAAAGACATTCCTAGAACATGAGGAGTTACACTCACTTACTGAACTTCTTAGCAATCCTTGTCCACCAGATAATCATAAATTGGATGATGCATGCCTTTTCCTAGATGCATCAATCTTGGAGCAAGGTTTGGTTATGGTTCCCTCTCTTGAAGTGGCAGAGTATACTCGTGCTATGATTTCTGATAATCTTACTAGCCCCATTACACATTATGTCTTATGAATAGAACAATCCCCCTCTAAATGTGTTCAGGCTTCTAAGACACCAAAATCAAGAGGGAGAAGACCAAAAAACATAAAAATTAAGGAAGAAATAGCAGCTGGCATTCAATCCACATTAGATGACACTTTTGTGTCCATCAAGAGAATTATAAGGAGAACTAGAGGTTCTCCTTGTCCACAATGAAAATAGCATCTTGGAATGTTAGAGGCATTAATGCCTCTGACAAAAGATGTATAATTAAACAACAGATTGATTCTACACATGCTCACATTGTTTTACTCCAAGAAACAAAGTTGTTCAGAGAAAAATTTGATAAAACTATAGGGAAATGGTCAACATGGTCTTCTATTCATCAACAAGGGATAGGAGCCTCGGGTGGTCTAGCTATCTTATGGAATTCAAAGACTACTAAAGTTAAAAAAATTGGGCAGGACAACTTTTGGCAGCTGGTAGAAGTCACAAGTTTTGATTTATCATTTAATCTGTTTAATGTTTATTGTCCTTCATCTACTCAAGATAAAAATGATTATGGGACTGTTTAACATATCATATTCAGAATCTTACACACCAGAAGGTTATACTAGGAGGTGACTTCAACGCTATATTGGATATGTCAGAAAAATAGGGGGTATATGTCCACCTCAAAGAACCATTCAGGACTTCACCTCACTGCTATTAGATAATAGATTGATGGATGTAGTGCCATTTGCTGGTACATTTACCTGGACAAATAAGCGAGCAAATTTTGCTCAAATAGCTAGCCGCTTAGACAGATTTTTAGTATCACAAGAATGGAAGCTCGTAAATGTCCAATTCCAATCGGACATCCTTCCCATACCAGGATCTGATCATTTCCCTATATTATTGAGCATAGACAATGCAAGAGTCCCGTTTGATCACAAGCCATCATTCAAATTTGAAAGAATGTGGTTTAGGCATCCACACTTTTTGCCCCTGTTAAAACAATGGTGGGTTAGTTCACCATATGTGGTGGGGACTAAAATGCACCAGTTGGCAATGAAATTGAAACATGTTAAAAGTTGTATTAAAAGGTGGAATGAAGTAGTGTTTAAAAAAAAATTTCAACAAAAAGACTTGGTCAAAGAACAATTCTCACAATTACATGAGCATACCATTCAACATGGAATGGACAATTGCTCATATAACAAACAGAAAATTCTTCAACAGGAATGGGAAGAATTGTGTTCTAGGGAGGAAGAATACTGGAGACAGAAATCCCGGGAACTGTGGCTTAGAGAAGGAGACAAGAACACTAAATTTTTTCATGCCTCGGCTAAACAAAAAAGGCAAATAGCACAA
This sequence comes from Thuja plicata, assembly GCA_018584345.1. Lineage (NCBI taxonomy): Eukaryota > Viridiplantae > Streptophyta > Pinopsida > Cupressales > Cupressaceae > Thuja > Thuja plicata. The sequence goes on from MU226497.1 coordinate 10,522, forward strand.
TCTTTTCTATAACTTAAATGTCATCGGGAAAGACATTAACAAATGCGCTGGAAATCCAACAAGAAGGAGTAAATTTCTTCAAAAATCTACTTTCTCCAGCTCAAGCTATCTCTCCATCTCAAGCCCAAGTTGATGAAATCCTGGCTGCTATCCCAAGTCAAGTTACACACCAAGATAAACTCAATCTCATGGTGCCTTTTACTATCAATGAAATAAAAAACGTAGTGTTTTCATTACCATCAGATAAAGTCCCAGGGCCGGATGGTTATACTCCACTCTTTTTCCAATCTTTCTGGGATGTGGTTGGGGGGGAGCTGCTGGCAGAAGTGGAAAAGTCAAGGAAAAGTAAGTCAATGCTAAAATATTTCAATACTACCAATATTGCTATCATACCTAAGGTAAAAGATCCAAAAATGTTTGCAGATTTCCAACCAATTTCACTTTGCAACACAGTATATAAAATCATCACTAAAGAAATATATATGAGGATTTAGAATCTCATTCCATCAATTATTTCCCAAGAATAGGGAGGTTTTGTTCCAGGTTGAGAAACCATGGAAGGAGCATTAGTATCTCATGAAGCCCTACATTCCATTCAGGAGGATCAAACTTCAAATTTTCTTGTCAAGTTGGATATGATGAAAGTGTATGACAAAGTTAATTGGGAGTTCCTTTTTCTAGTCCTCCTCAAATTTGGCTTCTCACAGCAGTGGTGTAAATGGATACGGGCATGCATCTCAGGGGCCTACTTTTCGGTGATCATAAATGGGAGCCCGGCTGGATTTTTTTCTTCCACCCAGGGAATCAGACAGGGACATCCAATATCTCCATTTATTTTCATACTAATGGTAGAGGCATTAAGTAGAACAATCAAGTACCAACATTCATTGGGCCTTTGGAGTGGAGTAAAAATTGGGGGTACCAATATTTCAATCACCCATTCCCTGTTTGCAGATGACACATTGCTCATTGGAAAATCAGAAGTAAGAGAAGCAAAAAGAATTAAATATGTACTGGACCTTTACTCAGCAGTATCTGGATAGCAGATTAATGCACAAAAGTCACAAATTTTCCTTTTCAACACTAGTCATTTCATCTCTACCAAAATTGTTCAAGTACTAGACTTTGCCATTGACATCTTGCCTTCAACCTATCTTGGTATTCCTCTCTTTGTTGGAACAAACAAAACTTCCTATTGGTCATCTGTTATCAAAAGAATTAAGACCAAAACTTTGGCATGGAAAGCTAGGTGGCTTTCTTTATCAGGTCAAATACTACTTGTGAAATCAGTACTTTCAGCAATCCCAAATTACTACTTAGCTATTTTAAAATCCCCGTCATCAGTAATATAGCAAATTCAAAAATTGATCAAAAGCTTCCTTTCGACAGCAAATATGAACGGGGAGAAAAAACTGCCCCTAATCTCACTCAAAGATATAGCAAAAGGTCCAAAAGTTGGAGGGGCAGGGGTACATGATCTAAAAATCCGCAATAAGGCATTTGGAGGAAAGTTAGTCTGGCAGATGCTCACAAAACCGTACAATAAATGGTGTCAAATTATGCAGTGAAAATACCTGGATAACGAAAATCCAACCCAAATCCTTACCATTGCAGACCCACCCAAAGGATCAGTGATTTGGAACTTCATGATGTCCTCAAGACAAATAATTCATAATTATGTCACCTGGGAAGTTAACAATGGTGCAAGTGTTAAATTTTGGAGGGACTCTTGGAATGGCCTTCCTATTCTCCTAACACCAACTTTCCCCCAAGAAATTATCATTGCAACAGAAAATGAATGGGGAAAATGTATTATAGATTTTTTACTAGCTGTCAACTTACCCTTAGGAAAGGTACAATGGAAAGACCCAAATGGACTACATCTTTCAAGACATAATACTGAATTACTTTGTAAAATTCTCATAGAAAGACAAGTATATTGTTCGAAGAAGGAAGACAAATTAATATGGGCTCCAGCTAAGGATGGCAAATATTCCATTAGAGAGGGTTATAAAATTCTGCAACAAGAGGAATTGCAATGCATGCCATCGAGATGTTACCACTTTTGCTGGAACCAAGCCACCTTGCCAAAAGCAGGATGCTTTTCATGGCTTGCGTTGAACAAAAGAATACTTACAATTGATAGATTAGAAAAATTCCACATTACTCAAGCTTTTTAGTGCCACCTATGCAAACAAAAAATTGAGACAGGTGATCATTTACTATTACAATGCACCTTTGCACAGAAGTGTTGGATATATGTCCTCAACAAACTTGGGTATCAGACACAATTACCCAATAAATTACAGCATCTTTTTGAGTCTTGTCTAGAACTACATCAGAATTCACTCCTTGCAAACATTTGGACATGCGCTCCTTCTCTAATAATCTGGGTAATATGGTGGGAGCGTAATAAAAGGATATTCATAAATGAATCATCAAGTTTGGAAATAGTTTTGGACACAATTGAAAAGTCAATATCCGAGGTTGTGAATGCAAGCCTATATAGATGTGGATATAACCCTGTATTGACAGCATGGGACACTTCAGTTCTGAGAAATTGGCACAGAATTAGCATCCCTATGGGGTGGGCAAATCTTAAGAAGACATCTGGTCAGATAGACAGATCAATTATCCATTGGCAACCTCCACTGCCCCATAACACAAAATTAAACTTTGATGGTGCCTCTCGAGGAAATCCTAGGAAGTCAAGAGCAGGGGCATGTATTAGAGATTACAAGGGAAATCTTATAGCATGTTCTGCCTCCCAATTACCAAATGGTACAAACAATTTTGCAGAAGCTATTGCAATGCTAACAGGACTCACATTGGAAAAACAGTGTGGAATTAAGAACTTACATGTAGAAGGAGATTCGCAGGTGATTATTAATGCATGTGTCAAAAGGGAATCATCAAATTGGAAATTAAAATATATTTTGACACAAATTTTGCGCCTCTTAGACAGTTTTCCTAATTTAACAATCTCACACACAATGAGGGAAGGTAACAGAGTAGCGAACCTTCTATCAAATATGGGATGTGATGGAATTCAAATATCAGATACAAATGTTGACAACATTACAGAGAATTGGCCTAATGTAATAAAGATGGTAAACACAGATAAATCAATTATTTAAATACATATTTACTAAATTCAGAATGCTCGACATTTAAAGGAAAAAGGTAGAGGGGTATAAGATTGTATTCAGAGATCAAGTATAGAGTATACCTGCAAAGATATGAAGGCACGATTAACTTCACTCAAGATTATTCAGAAATCCACATGTGGGCTAGGAAAGTATACATATCAAATGGTATGCTATAAAATCACAACTGGCGCAGTAAAGTACTTCATATTAATGATTAATCCACGAGGAGATTGCAGCATCAAATTCCAAAGCGATTGAAGGGACGCGTGGTTTATTGATATGATTATTCACAATACTCCACACGTATTAGGGGGATTGCAAATCATATATTGGAAGTGCATATCCTATCATTCCTAAATGAATAATATGTCATTTTTAAAATATGAGGTGAGGCATGAAGAGCATAGAAACATAATGTGAAACAATCATGTCAAAGTATTGAAGATAATAGTAGACATCCCCGAGATCATTAAATACAAATGATTAAACAACAAGTTGGGAGATTTCCAAACTTCCCACATGGATGAAATTCGCGTGTTTAACTCATATTTTAGGAAACTTGGTAAAATGTACACGCAATGCTATTACAGACATTCTCTTGCTCGTATATACAACATTAAATTACCCATTTGATCCAGAACACAGCAAAGGTTGAGGTGTCATGGCATTACAAAGTTTGGAGTGTGGAGTATATGGCCAATGTGGGAGTCTACACGAAGAGCTAATGCCCAAAAACTACAGAATTTTAATTTCCTCTTCGGATGAAGAACAAGCTCTCCCAACCTAAATTTTAGAAGAAATACTTGAAGGTATGTTTATCTTACATTCTACAAAAATTAGGGAGGCAATTAAAACTGTCATCGGCCATGAAAATATAGAACCGCGGACCAAACAATTAATATATCCATCACAAATAGTTTCAATCTTCTTTTCGAATGCCATGGACCTAATGCAATCTGCTAATTTACTAGAAGGAATAGCTTGAAATGTTGTGGTTCCTAAATATTGGGATGAAAATAAATTACAGAGAGCCATGCAAAAGTATGACCTATGGAACGGGCAAGCTTTGATAGGCGGTATTTTTACAAGGCATTCTTTGTTATCAAATCATGCTGCCATGGTCACATATGATAAAATCAAAAGGGTGTTGGAAGAAATGAGCAGCTACCAAACTAAGGACGCTTTGCAAACAGTGGGCCGCACATTGGGTATGGACTCGGAAGAGCCAATTTGCAAAAAAGTGGAAGCATTGATTCTGCTGCTCGATAGGTCCAACATTGTAGAAGCTCCACTTGTCTGTTCAACAGTTTCTTCTCAAAATTTGGGATGCGAAACTTGATGGCCCCAACCCATGGTTGAACACCCACAGGAAGTATGGCCGGAGAGTACACAAGTGTTGGAATGGATTGCTTTCCAATCTCACAATAGGGAAGGATTGGTGGGTTACCAGCAACACAATCAAGATTCGGGTTGGGATGGTTCGCAGGCACACAACAAAGATGGATGGGGATGGTCATCTCGCACTCATTCATATTTCTCCCCTGGGGATTTCGATCCTATGGAGGAGTAATTAAAGGAACAGCAGAATTTTTGTATCGGCTTCTACATTAATTTTGTATGCAATGGCATTAGGGGTTACAAAGCACACAGTTTTTGAGATCCTTGTGACCGCTGATGGCTCCTCTATACCTAGGGTTTCACCTGCATGACTAACAGTTGAAAATTGCATATGCTTATCAGTTTTTGGTGGTTTCTTCTTCATTGGCATTTTGGTCAGCACTTTGGAGGCATGAATTTCAACTATTCAAACTTGCAAAAATATAAACACCGACCCGATAGGAGCTATTTAATGGGTGCGAGTGTTAAAGTTATTGTGAGGGATTAATTTTGCTTTTCCCATAATGTAAATGTTAAATGGATATAAGCTGTTGAGCAAATATTGTGGATTCAATTTAGGAGCTTTTTGACTAAAAATAAATATGTAATAGTTAGGCTTCTAGTATCTTCATATTATTGTATTGAGTAATGACGTCGGGTTTTCTTACTGGCTCTTTCCCGACTGAGCTCTTGAACCAATTTTATTATATATATATATATATATATATATATATATATTAGTGGTGATCCCACTTTTGCTTAAAAAAAAAAAAACTTTAGCCCAAAAGAGCTTCATATGATCCTGCAGGAAGAAATCACCCGACTGTTTGACAAGAAGGTCTCTTTCCACCTTAGTCTTAGGATACATTATAGCAACATTTTTAGCCATGAAAACACCTCTATAGTATTTAAGACCAGACATCTTAAGACCCATAATTTCATAAATAAGTTTCTCAGTCACACAAAATGTCTTACCACACAGAGTTACCTGGTCATTGTCCCAACTATCCACAAATTCCTTAGAGATGTCCTTATTATTTCTGTGGAGTCTCTGAATATAATTCGTTACCCTGCCTTCTTGAGTCTCTTCCAAACTTCAAATTCTTTCTTCCATTTACATACCGACGGTTCTTCCCTTTACAACTTTCCTCCCATACTGCTAGAAAACCAGAGATCAAAATACCGCACAGTGAAGGTAGAATGTGAAGTTTGCGAATGAATGATGGTGAAATTCCACCCTTTAATAGAAATGATAACACTTCTCCCATAAGTTTTATTATTAATGCTCTTGCTGTTGTGCATGCGAAGCTCAAAATTGAGGCAACTCTGTGTACTAGCCTTTCTTGTCATCATTATTGGGGATATTTCTGGGTTTTTGGCAGATTTGATTGTACTTCACAAGATTAACAATATCAAGATTTAACCCTTGATATCCATGCCAGTATCTGATGTCATCACTAAAAGCACCCACATTCGCCAGGCTATCAGCCACATAGTTGGACTCTCTAAAGGCATGATTAGCATAGGTGACGTTGAAACCATCAATCATAATTTTTATTTCATCAAAGATATGATTAGTATTCCATGAGGGAGAATTAATACAATTAATATAGTTTATAGTATTCAATGAATCCCCTTCCAGCCACAATTTTGAATAATTCTGCCTTTTAGCAAGTTTGCAAGCATGGAGAGCCGCCATTGCTTCAGCCATATGGCTAGTTTGAGATCCAATTGGAACAGCAAAGGCCACAATGCACTTTCCTTCAGTATTTCTAGCTATGCACCCACATCCTACAATGCCAGGGTTACCTTTGGCCGCACCGTCAAAGTTCACTTTGAGCCAACCAGGAGGAGGAGAGAAACCGCAGACTCACGGGGAGAAATAGGAGCATTATACTTGGAGGTGAAGTCCCAGTTCTAAAGAATTTCCTTATCATGGATCCCTTCTAGAATTTTAGGTTTTAACTCAACTGCAACTTTAGTATTTTCAATAATACTGTTGATAATTTTGGATCCAATCAAGAGAGGAGTGAATTTTTTTGTCTTGAAATATCCTGGCATTCATTTCTTTCCATATCCTCCATATGACATGAGGGCTTGTATAATCCCAAACAAGTTTTCCCAATTGGTGTTGGAAAGGGGATCTCCATTGTTCCAGAAATTCTTGAATAGTATTAGGGAACACCCAGCTAACTTTCCAGTGATGTAACACCACCCTCCAAATATCCCCTTTCATACAGAGATAGCATCTATTCGGGATAATCCATCCTCTTTTCTTCAGATTCTCAATAGTTAGGATTTTGTCCTGAATAAAAAGCCAATAAAAAAAGTTAATTTTAGGGATCAGAGAAGGAAACCAAACCTTAGCCGCTTTGGGCTCCTCATCCCTGGGGGAGATCATCGAATAGGAAGAGGCCATAGAGATGGTACCATTAGGATTAGGGGCCCAGATTAGCTCATCTTCTCTATTAGCTTTAACAACCCAGGGAGAAAGATCCAGGTTAATATTTTTTAGGATGGGATCAATATCATTCAGGTTTATCCATTTATTTTCTCTCTAGTAATCCACCACTTTACAACCAATTCTGAATTTATACATCTCCGCAAAGTTATCCATGCCAGGGTACTGGATTAGAGGTTTATCCCTAAACCATGGATCTTCCCAGAAATTGATTTTCTACCCATTGCCAACTTTCCATCGGGCACCTTTAGCAACTAGGGGTCTAGCCTTCAAAATGCTATTCCAAATCACATAACCCTGAATAGCAAGGGGAGAAGAGAGGAAAGAATCAATAGAGGGAGTATCAAAAAGATACTTAGACTTAAGAATTTTGTTCCAACCTTTCTCTTCTCCAAAGTTCTCCAACACTACTTAGCTGGAGGACCAATATTAATGTCCTTAATTTTTCTGATGCCAAGACCCCCAAGTTTGACCGGCTTACACACTTTTTCCCAAGCCACAAGGTGGATCCTATCTTTCACTTCAGTGCCAGACCATAAAAATATTTTCTGTATTTTCTCAATAGTATCAGCAATCTTCGAGGGAATTTTGAAAAGACTCAGGGCATAAACTGGGAGGTTTTGGAGTAAGCTCTTGAGCAGCAAAACTTTACTAGCATTGCTGAGGAGGGAACCTTTCCAACCAGCAAGTTTTCTGTTGAACTTGTCCACAATCGTAGTCCAGAAAGAATCAGGAGGTTTACTACCCAAGGGCAGACCCAAATAGCTTGAGGGGAAAGCAGCAATAGAATAGCCCAGAATGGTCACCATTCTCCTCTACCGATCAGGGGGAGTGTTGATGAAAAAAAGGGAGCTTTTATCCCAGTTTGTTAGCTAACCAGTAGCCGAGGAATAAATGTCAAGGGATTTCTTGATAGTAGTAGCTTCTTTAATAGAGGAGGATCCCATAAGGATAGTATCATCAACGAACTACTCATGGGAGCAGGGAGGGCAAGAGGACGAGGGGAGAAGGCCAAGAATCTTCCCTTCGAAGACCCCTTTGGAGAAAATTCTCCCTAAGATTTCAGCCAATATTGCAAAAAGGATGGGAGAAATAGGATCCCCTTGGCAGAGACCTCTTGAGGGAAAGAAGAGATTAGAGGCAGAACTGTTCACCAGCACTGAAATAGAGGGGGATCCAATGAGTTGCTGAATAAGGCCGATCACTTTCAAAGAGAATCCTAAGGTAGACAGAACTTTGCAAAGGAATTTCCAATCCACTCTGTCCTAAGCCTTAGACAGATCCACCTTCATGAGGAATTCATTCTTCTTCGAGACCTCCAGAGAGTGAATATTCTCATGAACCGAGATAATAGAATCCAGAATTTGACAACCTGGGACAAAGCCATTTTGCTGGGGGAGATTAAAACTAGGAGGATCTTCAGAATACGGGCTGTAAGGACCTTAGAGATAATCTTGTAGAAAGTGTTACATAAACTGATCGGTCTAAAACTATCTGCATTATCTACTCCAGGCCTCTTAGGGATGAGGACAAAAAAGGTGGAATTAACTTCTCTTAGCAGGGAGCCAGAACCAAAGAACTCTTTCACAGCATCCAAAATGTCTTTCTCCATAATATGCCAGAATGATTGGAAAAAGAAGGGAGGGAACCACCCAGGCCTTGAGATTTTTCTCCTTCAAAAGAGAAAGTAGCCTCTCTTGTTTCAAGAGTTGATGGTATTTTGCTCAGCATCTTATTGTCCTCTCTTGACAGGATACAAGGGATCGAGTCTAGCAGCAGATGTTGATTGTCCTTGGGGAGGTCAGGGTCAGCTTTGAGAAGGGTGGAAAAATAACCGGTCAATTCTTTTTTAATTTCCTCTTCCTTGCTCAGTTTACCCTGATTCCCATTGATGTGATCTATTCTTTTAGCAACCTTGTGCTTCTGGGCAGTAAGGTGGAAGAACCTAGTATTTTTATCACCCACACGGAGCCAAGGAGCTCTAGAGCATTGTCTCCAAAAAACTTCCTCCTTAGAGATAATATTATGGTAATCTACTTGAATTTTATTTTCCTTGAATTTGTTGTCCACCGTTAGGCCCTCTAGGTCGATAATTCTTTGAATTTCTTCGAGTTCAGCTTGGACCAGACTTTTATTCTTAAAAATATCTCCAAACTCTTCTTTATTCTAGACCTTGACTCTACTTTTGATATTTTTAAGTTTTTGAACCACTTTGTACATCGATGTACCCTCCACTTGGATATTCAACCACTCTGCAATATGCTTAGCAATGTTAGGGTGTTGAATCCACATTTTTTCAAATTGAAAAGGATAGTTCCTCTTCCCCAAGATAGGATTTGCTTGGATAGATATAGGAGAGTGGTCAGAGCCAACTCTAGGAAGAGAAGACAATGAGAAATCATAGAGAATAATCTAGTCCATAGTCAGAAGGGACCTATCCAGCCATACTTGAATCAAATTATCCCCAACTCTTCTGTTAGACCAAGTAAATCTGCTACCTCTAAGATCAAGGTCCAAGAGAGCTTGGTTATTGATGAAATTCATGAGAGCCACTCCACTATCAATCTGAGAGGAGATACCACCAATTTTTTCAGAGTCTAACAGGGGTGTATTAAAGTCTCCAGCCACCATCCAATAATAATTATTAAAGCTACTTCTCTTAGCTTCCAATTTGCGCCAGATATCTATCCCTACTAGTTCTAGAGTTGGGAGCATAAATATTCGAGAGGACCCAGGTGAATCCATCTCGAATATGATTTAACCGAATGGAAGATATATTGCCTTCCAATTTGATGAGGTCCCCAGAGATAGTGTTAAGGTTCCAAAAGGTAGTAATACCACCTGAAGCTCCCATAGAGCTACACCCAGTCACTCCACAATTTTTAAGCAATTTTAGCTTTTCCACTTTATCTCTTGCCATTCTAGTTTCTTGGATAAGAATAATATTTGGTTTCTGATCTCTAACTAAATTTCTCAACACATCCTACTTATTGGGGCTATTTAATCCCCTGATGTTCCATGAGATAATCTTCATATACAACTTTTGGGAGCAATCCTGGATGGCCCTTTGTCGCCCATCCGCTATACTTAGTCTACTCTCCTGATCTTGAGTGAATCTATTTTTAGGTTGGCCTCTCAGAGGTTTTGGAGTACCCACATCTGCTTTCTTAGCTCTAGTTACCACACCTCCTTGGGGCATCCCAGGAACGCTGCATGTATGTTTCTTCTTACTGTTAGATACCTCACTCTAAGGGTCCCCACCAAATTCTAAAAAAGGGTTAGATTCTTCAAGCGATTCTGCCCAGCTAGGGTTATTCTTTTTCGTTTGAGGGCTAGGGATATTGTCGGCTGATTTAGCACCTAGATCTATTATAACACCAAATGGAGAAGAGGTATTCTCAAAACAAAGGGGACCCATACCTTTTTGGTCTTTAGCAATTTCTCCTTCTTTGAATAAGTCCTCTGGCTCAGTTGCCTTTCACGAGGGAGGATCCTCACTGCTTCTTTGGTTAGAATCCCTCAGTGAGGAATCCATTAGACAAGAAGCTGCATCTTTCTATATAAATATCACTAGGTCTGTCGATGAGGGAGCACGTGGGTTAGCCAGAGGTTTCTCCTTCCAATTTTTTCTTGGTTCCTTCAGAGGTATAGTTTTTTCTTTCTGAGTCTTGAGAGGGAACTCTTTCACCTTGTGACCTAATTTCTTACAGGTAAAGCACACAAAGGGGAGGGATTCAAATTCTAGTTCTTGCGACCAAGATCCAAGCTTTAATTTAATCACTATAGTGTTAGGAAGGTCCACCGTCTGGAGGATGTTGACACAAATCCTGGCATACACCCTTCTTGTTTTATTCGTAGTCATAGGATCAATCGATAGGATGTCTCCAAAGGAATTAGCCACTCCTCCCAACATGTCTTCATGCTAGTATTTGAGGGGGAGACCTGGGAATCTGATCCAAACCAGAGTTGAGATAAAGAAAGTTGAATCATTTAGAACCAGATTAGGGGACCACTTACATAGGGCAAGGGAGAAGTGACCTAGCATCCAAGGGCCCCCACAAAGAATGTGAGAGAGATCTTCCATGTTAGAGAACTCAAAGGAAAAGAATCCTTTAGCCATTGAAACAATATCAACTTGCCCTTTCAGAAACCATTTCCTTTTGGAAAACTGTCTGATAACATCAATATTAGGTCTCCCTCCCGCAAACTTGCCTACCAGGGTTATTTCCATTTCCAAAATAGAATGATCGATCAAAGGATCAGGGATAATAATAGAAAATTCTCCTTTCAACAGGTTGGATATCATATTGACCGCAGGAAAGGAAGATTTCCCTGATGGTTTAATACCAAAGAGGCCAGCCAACTTGCCCTTGGGAGCTGACACTCCAACTTTGAGAGATTCTTGAGCCTGTCGAGGACCATCAGAGGGGCCCTCAGTAGAAGTACTCTCGAGGATGGTTGTCTTAGTTGACTTCAACCCATTTTGGTCAAAATCAACCTTATTTTTAGAATGTGGAGGAGGGAGCCCACCCGTCAGGCAGAGCATAGAAGATTCCAGAGTAGGTCCTGCACCTACTGGAGCTGCACGGCCATAGCCAAAATTTGAAAGTAGGTTCCCGCTCAAGGAAATTGCCAGAGGTTTCCTGCTTGAGGTTTTCGCCATGAAAATTACAACACTTTGTCACAATCACTCCATTGTTACTAATAAACCCGTCATCCATATATAATTTAATAATTACAATCTAACAATCAATAATTTTGACATAAATATAATTATCCTCGTTGCACCTAATAAAACCCAATCTTGGTGAAAAGACATCAAAGACTTGGAGATACATCTTGGGTGACTACTTTAGACTATATAGTTATAATTTTAACTTTAAAACTTAGTGTTATTTTCCCTTTACAATAATAATATTATTATATCATAAATAAATCTCCTCAAAATTACAACACAATAAATTAGTCTATGTATCTATTTTATCAACATCAAAATCATAAGCTTAATTATTAAATAACAAAAATGGGTAAACCCACAATAGTTGGTTACACTTTTTTGCCTGAACGGACACTAAACTCTACATTTTGAAAAAATCTTTCCAATTCGGATCATATTGTCATTAAACCATTTGAAATCAGAAAATGAAGTAAAGTAGAGTCTTTTAGGATTTTCTATCTAGATTCTAATTTTGTTTTTCTTTTTTTTTTTTAATTTATTTGCATTGTTTATTTTTTCTCTCACAAAAAAATGCTATGTTGTTGAAAATGTCATTTTCAAAGAGTTACATTGACTTCATAGATAATTAGCTATCCTCCAGAAGGACGGTCTAAAGCCAACTTCGACAGTGTGGCCAAGGGTAACCCAGGCAAGGTGGGAAGTGGTGGAGTGATTCAAAATTGCTTCGGCTAGGGCATCGCTACTGTTAGCCTTCCTTTGGGCACACAAACCAATCACTATGCAGAAGCTAATGTAACCCTCCAAGTTACTAAATTAGCTCATGACTTAGGAACTAAAAAAATTTGGTTAGAAGGTGACTCATGCAACATAATCAACTGTCTTAACATGCTTCACCCACCGTCGAGGACTATAGCCAACACAATTAATGAAACCCGTTACTTTTTGAATACCTTTGATATGGTTTATATATCCCATGTATATAGAGAAGGCAACCAAGTAGCTAACTAGTTTTCCAAATTGACAATGAGAAGTGATAGGTAGACTCTCTGGCTTAACGGTGGAGAACTCCCATGTGAAGCTTTGGATTTCATCAATTATGACCGAATCCATGGGAAGGAGGGATTTATTAAAATTAATCCTGATTGCTAATGCTTTGTATGGTAATAGATTTTCCATTAATGGAAAGTATGAGATAGGCTAGAAAGGCAATGATAACAAGTCACACCCACACACTTACTGGGTGCTCAATTGCATTGGTGAATCTTACCGTTCAAGGAAAAGAAGTAGAACTATCTAGAACAACACAGAGAGAAAAGGTCTTCTCAGTTGTTACTTTCTGTCTATGATTCAGAACTTCTTTCTTGTGATGGGAGGGGAAATACATAGAAGGGATCCCGCTAAATATTGTGACAAATGGAGGAGACAAACCAAGTTTTGGAGTACCTTCAACATGGCAGTATTTCAACCTTCATTGAAGGGCTTCATGGTGGGAAGTCGTCTGCGATAAAAATGTTCATCAAATGCTAGAATGAAGGCAGTATTGAGATTGAGGGAAGATATTTTATGGTGACTAAGGAGGTTATCTCTATAGTTATGGGTATCCCTATTGTTGGCAAGAAATTATACAGAGACTGAAAATTTTTTGGATTCAACAATCAGTGACTTTGTAGAAAATGAGGAAGAGAAGAAAGCCCTTACCAAAGTCGGAACCCACTATCTTCCTGAAGGGCTGAAAATACTGTGGAGGTTTGTTTTAAGAGTCATCATTTATTAGATCACGCTGGATATAGGTTTGACAGAATTAGAACCTACCACTTTGTCCTCTTGAATAATTTTTTCCATAGTATGCAGGTGTCTATACTCTTTTATTTATATGCTTCTATAAATAATAACATTAATAGGTTTAGAGAGAAGGCCATTGCTAACCCTGCCTTGCATGAAGGGCTTTTGCTTCTAATCTTTGAGTATTTTAAAGCCCAAATCCTGAGGAAGGAGTTGGCTCAGAAAGATGAGATGGAGGCCTCTGGTTTTGACTACATTCCTTTAGAGACTGAAGATAGTGAAGGTCTGCATTCTAAGGAGTATGATGAGTATGAAACTAAAATTAACAATCAGGGTTTGTCCTCTAAGAAGCGTAGAGTTAGTCTGCAAACCATTAAAAATGAAAAAAAATGGTGACCCCCCTTAAAAAATAGACCACCATGGTTATCTCTTCAGAGGAGGATTACAATGATAATGAGGAAGGTATGGACACAGATGGTGAGGAGGAAATGTCCTGTGGAAAAGACAGAAAGAGAAGGCATGCCACGACAAAGAAACACCAAAACAAAAATGAAATGAATAGGGAAGAGAGTGATGGCTAGAAAACTCCAGAGGACAAGACCCATAGAATTTCCCCTATTTTGAACCACAAAATGAAGGGGAAGCTCCAAGATTGTTACCATGAGACCAACCATGCTATTCCCTCTCCTCAGTTCTCTCAACCCTAAAATATGAGGAATGATGATAGACAGGATAGCGAGTTCTACTATTATATGGCCGAACAGGGGAAGATTATGGGATGGTGTGACTTGAATGTTGAAACTTCCAAAATTAGGATTACCAGAGAAATTATAAACCCAAAAGTCATTGAAGGCGAGCGAGGTCAGATTAAGCTAGAGGAGCTTATCGACCTGTCAATGGTGGTGCTTAGTGACAACACCAGGTAATTTGAGTTGGACTTGCTCAATGACACTAGGAATAGCATGTTAGATAGCTACAGGATAATTAAATGGCTATTCCACAAAGTGGAGGATCTCAGAAAAGGGTTAAAGGTACAAAAAAGGCTAAAGCTGATAGCAATGCAGAGGAACAAATGAATCTGAGCACTAGAGTTTAAAAAATGGAGGAAATTATGATTAGGGTTGAAACTACCCTCAAAACATAGTGGAACAGAATTATGATATCCTCAAAGCATCCAAATAACACACTAAGACTATCATCAAGAAGCTAGAGAAAAAATTAGATGGGACAGATGTGGCCATCATGGATGTGGAGAAAGAACATAACTTTGATCAGGGTCCCAGAAAGAGAACTAGAGCCATAACTAAGAAGATATAGGATAAGGATATGGTGATCAATCTCCAGAAGATCAAGGATTCAGCTGCTAATGAGGAGCTACTTAAGGCCAAGACGACCACCCTAATGGCGGACTTATCTTGAGGGTCCCTGGTCTTTTTGGTTGTCCCTGTGTTATTTCCTTTTTAGAAGCTCTAATTGTTTTTTGCTCTGGCCTTTGTTGACCTATTATGTCTTTAGTTTCTGTTTCATTTAAGACTGGGTGTATTGTTATTTTTTCAACTCTGTTTCAGATTTCAAGAACCCTGTAAAACCTGTTTTACTTAATCAAAAACTTTATTTCTAAAAAATACATCAATGTGATTCTTTTGAATTTACTTTTTTAGAATCCATACGGAGGGCATGCACTTGGTTTGACAACATTATCATGATTATTGCATATTTTATGAACGTTTGAAGTTGAGTAAAATGTAATTTTGACTTACCTTGACTACATAGCTTATAACTTGTTGTGTATTTATCGAAATTCAA
>MU226497.1:61315-75645 GCA_018584345.1 Thuja plicata
TATATATATATATATATAATTAATATTGAAATAAAGCATTACATTATACTTTGAAAGTTGCATCTCGGTAAAGTGGGACACAAAACCAACTATGACTATATCGTAGAGAGATATTGCCCTATGCAACTATCTTCTATCACTTGCATTTACATATACAAAAACCCTTTGCATTGCTGTTCAAAAGAGATTTCCCAGATCCCTAAAACCCACTGTGCTTTAAACATAAGCTAATCCTTCAACTTCATAAACGACTATGCAGACTATATATATTTACAAAAAAACAAGGCTATCAAACAGACTATAAACAAAAAAGACCTTGTTGTTCTATCAATCTATTACTTTGTTAGGAAAACTCGTGCCTTTCGCTGCATTATAGAGCGAGCGCTCCTTGGGATATCCCTTTGCACTTCTATAACCAGGGCTGCAGATGGTGCATTCACTGTTTGAATCTTTGTTTTAATTTTGCACCACTCAATCCATCACTGATTGTAATAATCCACACTTCCAGCTTTGCCCACCCAACAGACAAAGGGAATCACTCCATGTTCTTCTACTTTAACCTCATCCTCTATGCACTCTGAAATATCAATTCCCAAACCGGGCACCACCCATTCTAGGATGCTCTCCAAATCTCCCAAAAGGTCTTCCTCAAACAGCGCTTCCGCCACCCACGTCACTATGTCTGTGGGTTCACCTAATTCCAAGCCCCAAGTCATCACCACGGAGACGATTGCCGTGTTATCTTGGTTCAGAAGCTTGAATTCTTGAAAGCTTGGGCCTAAAACTCTGAGCACTGCTTGCACCATGATATCTGTCTTAATCTTTAATAGACCCGTAACTCTTTCCTTGCTCGCTAATCTGGGGAAGGACTTCATTTGTCTCTTTGTGGTCATAGTGAAATTAGCATGCATTTTGTTGTCTGTTGTCGCTCAAAACCTGCAAAAACCTAAAAATGCAAAAGCAAAACATGGGATCATTATTTAAAAACTCGGGCATCATTGGAAAATGAGAGCACATTAACACTTCTGTCCTTCGTTTGCTATGAGGCATCTAATCTCCACTTGAATCATTAAAGTTCTACTTTCCCACTTCCATCTTAATTCCATGATGACACTTCCCATGAGTACGAAGCCAATTTGAGACTACTTGTCACTTCATAATTACACAACACTTCATAATTACCAAGCGCCGCTAGTGAGCATGATTAATATATCCAGCAAATCTTTGGGATTATCCCAATAAAAAGTCTTTACTAAAAAGACACCTCACCATAAATTTAAATGCTAAAAGTTGGCTCCCAATTGTCCGCCTTCCTTGCCAAGAATTTCATTCAAATAAAATTTGACCATTGGATTTTAACATATCCAATTGCAGCTCGCCTACTTTTTCAAAGGTCAACGCCCATTTAGAGAGCACATCTGCTTCTCTATTTCCCTCTTTGTAGATATGATTAATTCAAAACTCTGTGAAATTTTGAATAATTGACAAAATAGAATTAACCAATGGTTGTAAATGCCATGCCTCCGCGTGCCCATTCTTTAAGGCATTGATAAGAATCAAGGAGTCTCCTTCTAAGTGGAATTTTTTTATCCCCATTACAACCCCCATCTTAACTTCCAATAAGGCTTCATTGCCTTCCATCGAATTATTTGTTCCATTTTGTAATCTTAATGCCCCATATGCAAGGATCTCACCTGTTTTATCTCTAAGAATGGCCCTTGCACCTGACGGTCCCGGGTTTCCCTGGGAAGCCACATCAAAATTTTCTTTAATCCAGTCTGCATCGGGAGCCAACCAACTCACCTCCTGCCTACTCTATTTTTGTTTTAATATGATTCCTCCTACATGTCCAGATCTGCATCTTAGCCCATTCGATGCCCTCTGAAGTGATTGATCCCATTTGCTAAAAGGGATTGACAATGGGATTGAAGCTGCATAAGCATTAACCTTTTCTTCAATTGCAAGGTTGATTATTTGCTTAAGTCTATTAATATCTTCTTTCTTATCCTGGAAGAGTCTCCGGTTCCTTTCTTTCCAAATCTCCCAGATAAGGATAGAGTGGCCTACTACCCATGCAGAGGAGAATGTGGATCTAATGGGAGCCCTTGGCCATCCATAAAACATATCTTTTAAGTTATTTAGGAGGGGGGCATGCCACCCCAATTTAACTCTGAGCAGATATCTCCCAACATTCTGTTGTAACACTACAAGTGACTAGAAAATGGTTAAAATCTTCCTCTCCTTCCTCACAAAGGTAACATCTAGATGGGCCAGGAATACCTAACCTCTATCTTCGAACCCCCGTCAGAATTTTGTCTTTCGTATCCACCCATGCAAAAGTCCCAGCTTTGGGGAGACATTCTTGGCTCCATAAGAGTCTAGCCGGCCATTCTTCCTTCTCCTATGTTCTTTGTAAAAGTTGGTAAACCAAATTCACAGAATAGTTACCACTGACGGCTGCACACCAAATGATAGCATCCCTCTTATTAATAATTTTGACACTCCGAGTAGCTAATATATCTCGCGTAGCTTCCTGTTGATTAATGTCCAGCCCAAGATTCCCAAAGTCTTTCCAAACTCAACCTTCCCCCAATGGCCCCTGTTTAAGTTCTACATAATCTCTTACATGGATACCCCAGCTATTAGAAAATAGGGCTTTAAGGTCCCAATAATCTGGGTTATCCACAAGAACTGAGTATCTGTTCCAGGAGTCCTCCCAAAATTTTGCACTACTTCCATTACCAACCTACCATGTTAGGTGTTGTGTTATTATAGGTCTACAACTGGAAATGAAATTCCACACTGCAAAGCCTTTGGGAGGATTAGGAGTAGTAAGAATCCTTTCAACTTCCAAAGAATCTAAATACTTGCTCTTAAGTAATTTTACCCATAACGCATGTTGGATTTGAAAGATGTTCCATACTAGCTTTGCTCCCAAAGCTTCGTTCATTTGATTCCACTCTCTCAAATTTGCACCCCCAACACCTTTTGGTTTGCAAAGTTTACTCAATGAAATGAGGGGTCTTTTATCCTCTACATTCTCACCATTCCATAAAAACTTCCTCATTTTTGCAGCTATCGTTTGATTCACCTTTTTAGGTATCTTTAAACACATCATTGAGAAGATTGGGATTGCATTAATGACTGATTTGAGAAGTAAAATTATGCCAACAAAGGTTAACCATTTTCTCTTCCATCCCTCCATCTTCTTAGTGCAGTTATCTATTAATTCTTTCCAGAGATTTTCTTTAGAGGCTCCCTTAAAAAGTGGTATACCCAAATACCTACTAGGTAATTTACCACTACGTATCCCTAAGATTCTGCAAATGGATCTCTGCCTTCTGCAGTCCACATTAAGGAAATAAATTTCAGACTTCTGCCAGTTTATGTATTGCCCAGAGGCTATGCTGTAAGAATCTAAGGTTTCTCTTATAACTCTTGCCTCTCTTATAGATGCTTCTCCTAGCAGATTGGTGTCATCTACAAATTGAAGATGAGAAAAAGGGGGGAGCTCCTCCACCACCTTAATACCTTTCCAAGCCCCACTTACCCTTTTATGTTTGATTAGTCTGCACAATGCCTTTTCCATAATGATGTATAGAAAAGGTGAAATTGGGTCCCCTTATCAGATGCCTTTATTGGATTTAAAAAAACCTTGTGGGCTGCCATTAACAAGAACTGAAAATCTTGGAGTTTGGATACAACATTCCACCCACCTTATCCATTCCTGACAAAAACCAAAACATTGTAGCACTTYGATTAAGAACTCTCAGTTTACTGCATCATATGCTTTTCTTATATCTAGCTTGATCATCATTTTMTCTACCTTAGTCTGATGAAGTGTATGTATGATTTCATGAGMAATTRTAATCCCCTCATGAATGGACCTCTYARGATTAAACCCACTCTATTCCTCTGAAATAATGAACTTTAAAAGCAATTTTAGCCTATTAGCCATGACCTTAGCAATAATTTTATAGATGGTATTACAAAGGGATATTGGCCTATAATCGTCCAAAGAAACCCTAGTCTCCTTCTTGGGAATTAGGGTAATGAAAGTGTTATTAAAATCTTGAAATAAAAAACCACTTTCCCTTGATTCTTCCACCACACCCCAAACTTCATGCCCAATTAGGTCCCAGAAATGTTGATAAAATAGTGCAGATAATCCATCTGGACCCAGGGCCTTCTGAGCTCCAATGCTGAAAACAACTTTCTTAACTTCCTTCTGCATGCATGGTTGTTTCAATAAATTATTTTGAGCATTAGAAATACTGCTCGGTATGATTTCCCTAAGGTCAAAATTCTGATCTAATCCAGTGTGATCACTCCAAAAACTATTTTGGAAATATCTGATTTCTTCTTGATTTATTTCCTATGGTTTTTCCAAAATCCTCCCACCATTATCTTGAATGGAGTATATTTTATTCTGAGTTCTCTTAACTTTGACTGAATTATGAAAAAAGGTAGAATTTCTATCCCCTTCTTTGAGCCACAATTCCCTAGATTTCTACCTCCAAAATGTTTCTTCACGGCATAAAGCTTCACTATATAATTTTTTCAGTCTATTCTCCTCCTCAAAGTCAGCCTCTAACATCCAATTAGCAATGATAACTGTGTTAAGATGTTCTAGATCCCTTTCTATGAGCTATTTCTCCTTGAATATATTCTTAAAGACTTCATAGTTCCAACCCTTCAACTTCTCTTTCATATATTGTAATTTCTTGGCAAAAATGAAAGCCTTATACCACTGCCTCTCTAGGGCCTCCATCCAGCAATGTGTGAATTTATCTTTAAAGTCTATGTGTCTAAGCCACATAACTTTGAATCTAAATGGAGCCCATCTGGTGCAATATCTGTGTGTAATCAGATGCAAATTGGGTAATGACCCGACCCCGAGATTGGTAAGATTTCTGCCACACTTGTCCAACTAGTTGCTGCCCAGTTCCCTGCCAATAAAAATCTATCCAGTTTCTCCACAATATTTAAGAATCCACTCCGCCTTTTAGTCCAAGTGAATAATCAATTTCTCAAGTCCAAATCTATAAAACCATTATCTATAATGAAGTCTGAAAAATCTCTCTAGCTCTACCCTTCCCGACCACACCCTTCATTCTTCTCTAGAGGGCTAGTGATGGCATTGAAAACACCCCCAAGTAAGAAATTTTTATCTGTGTTGTTGTTGAGTACATTCGTTAGCTCACGCCACAGAGCTTGTTTTAAAGTTGTGTTATTCGGGCCATATACATTAATTGCTTGGAAACAAGTCTGCATCAGTTTAGATTTGACTTCGATCTAGATCCACCAACAGTTAGTAGCCTTAATTGTAAATTCCAGAGTATTTTCTGTCCACAATATACTTAATCCTCCTGAAGCCCCTTGTGCCTCTAAGGAACATACTTTCCATCTGCTAATTCTATTTGCAAAACTTACTAACTCATCTTCACTAAGCTTTGTTTCTTGAAGAAAAACAATATTAGGTTTTACTTGATCAAAGGCTCTTTTGATCAAGTGAATTTTTTCAGGGGCATTGCAGCCCCTGACATTCCATGATAAGGTTTTCATACTGATTGGGGAGGGGCAAATCCCATCCCTGAAAGAAACAGTTTTGACTGGTTAGCTACATTTCCAGCCAAGGCAATCCTTGCCTTGTTAGTTTTCTGATCCCTTTTCTTCTTTTCTCCTACTATTGGTTTGTTCTTGATAGAAGGGATTTGTTCAAGTGTTCTAATATCAATTAGACCAAAAGAGTCTAAAAAGCCTAATTCATCCTCCCCCTCTAACTCTAAATGTTCTGAGTCTTTCGATTCAGATTCGATGCTGCTACTACTATCTTTCACCACTTCAAAATTGGCACCCAAGTTTCTTATTGGAGATATTTGGATATCTTTGAAGCTTTCCTCTTCAATACTCTCTAAAAATTCATTCAGCAGAGGCATTTTCGAGTCTCTAAAGGACTTTCCAAACTTTGGCCCCTTTTTTTCCTGAGATCTCTGTATTCATTTGTTCTGCAGCCACTGGATCAGAATGTCCATATTTACTTCTGAAGACATCCGTTCTAGTGTTAGTATTCTCAATATGATCCACTTTACCAATTGAGTGTTCCACTTTTTTATCATCACCCCCAAGGCATAAAGCTCCCTCTAGGTGTACTCCACTTTGCACTGAAGTTCCAACTCCCTTTTGTGATTTTCTATTTCCTTCACTCACCCATTCATTGGCCAGAATGTCATCAATGGTATCCTTGATTCTATCCTGTGTCTGTCCATGCACATGTGAATCAGAAGAGTTTATTGTTTCTCTATCAGCCACGCAGTTCTATAACTCTTAATCTGCAGAACATTTCTCCTTCCTGTATTCAGTAATTTGAATTACTTTATTGAGAATCTGATTAGGTTCACAGACAATACCTATCTTGAAGCTATCACCATTCTGCTCTTGGTTTTCCTCTATCTCAAATCCTTGTAGGGCCTTCTTCCCCAAAACCACCACTCTCTGTTTCCACTCTCCGGCTTTAGATGTGATAATCAAGGTATCAGGTAAAGGATGAACATCCTGCCATAAGATCATGATCCTAGGACAAGTTGCCATATTTGCTTCTACTATGCACTCTTCAGCGTTTAGAAAGGTGCCTAACTTATTTCTGATAAGGGTTAGGGTTTCAAACCCCTAGTATTCATGAGGTAGGTTTGGTAGTGATACCCAAATCGACACTTCTTTGATCTTCTCCTTCTCTGGATCAAAATTTTTTGACCATTCTACTATCTATAAACCTTTACCGTCAATCATATATGGCCCATTTTTCATAACCCATTCCTTATCCTTTGGGGTTGGGACCGTGACTATAATAAAGCCATTGACCATGGTTTTCAGAGTAAAAGCATATCCCCAGTTTCTAAAACACCAATCCCTAATCCCTAATTAAATTGAGAATCTGATTAGGTTCACAGACAATACCTATCCTGAAGCTATCACCATTCTGCTCTTGGTTTTCCTCTATCTCAAATCCTTGCAGGGCCTTCTTCCCCAAAACCACCACTCTCTGTTTCCACTCTCCGGCTTTAGATGTGATAATCAAGGTATCAGGTAAAGGATGAACATCCTGCCATAAGATCATGATCCTAGGACAAGTTGCCATATTTGCTTCTACTATGCACTCTTCAGCCTTTAGAAAGGTGCCTAACTTATTTCTGATAAGGGTTAGGGTTTCAAACCCCTAGTATTCATGAGGTAGGTTTGGTAGTGATACCCAAATCGACACTTCTTTGATCTTCTCCTTCTCTGGATCAATTTTTTTTTACCATTCTACTATCTATAAACCTTTACCGTCAATCATATATGGCCCATTTTTCATAACCCATTCCTTATCCTTTGGGGTTGGGACCGTGACTAGAATAAAGCCATTGACCATGGTTTTCATAGTAAAAGCATATCCCCAGTTTCTAAAACACCAATCCCTAATTAAACTGAGCGATGTCCATCTACCCACCCACTTCAGAAAGAAAGCATGGGTCTCTAGAAAGGAGATAGACTCACTCAAAGCATTATTATTAATAACAATAATATATTTTTTTAATTATAAATATGAATTGAAAAATAAAAAATAATTTTAATAATATTATATATAATGAAATTAAGAATCATATATTAATAAATTATGATTAAAAAATAACGCATTTATGAAAATAAAATGTAAAGTACTAATCAATACATAAAGTATTTAATTAAGATTTAAATTTATTTTTAACTATTTTTTAAGATAAAAGCTTGTGACCTGAAACTTTTATTAATATAGCATACTTACATACGTATCATTACAAAATGATCCCAGATATGAAAGACCATGCAACTTGATATCAACCAAATGTTCAAGAATAGAGGCTTCCAAAGTTGCTAAAAAACTACACACCTACGAACTAAAATGCTGAAAATTACATCATTGAGATCATATGCAGATTACCTCTACATATGCTAAACCAACTCCATAGCTATAAACACAAAAATAATTCATACACAAAGAAAAATAATACAAATAATTTTCATAATAAATATGCAATAGATCAAGAAAAAATAGATTTTGAGCTAGCTAAGATAGACCTAACTTATCAAAAGTTCTATTCTTGAAGATAATTTGCCAACATAACCAAATTCTACAAAAAATATTATAAGTCAAAATGACCAAAACAAAATATGAACATCACCCTGATATTCACAAATTCCCTACAACTTTCTCAACCATAAGAGATTTACCCTTATCTACTTGTTATTCTGAGGGACCAACTATATGCCCCCCATCATCATTCCACACCCTTAGGAAAGGTTATAAAGGCATTAACATGGGAATATCACGGGGCAGATTATGAATTACATTAAACAATTTGGACATATTTTCCATTGTAGCAGTGTGAAGAAACATAGATAGAAATGCCAACTCCTTCCGTAAATACCTAGAATTCTTATTAACCAGTCCAATCTTCATAGTGTCGAATACTTTAACATACTCTTGTTTCTTCTTCAAAATTCACACAGGAAATAGTCCACCAATCCATTCCTTACATTTAAACAAATCATACCTACTAATGGAACTATCTAGACTCTCCACTATTAAAAAATCCTCATGAACAATTTTTTTTTGCCAATTGTAAGTTTTATCCTAATTTTCAGCATGCATCAAAGTAACCACAGATAGGGAAAAATGCATTTTTAGAAAAGTCCCATTAATATTATCCTTCAGATATTATTAATAAAAATTCTATCACTACATTCATTTTCAGAAGTTATTATTTGTACTTTAAGAGTTGATCACATTCCAGAATTTCCAAATTATAATTGATCAATTACATTGCATATTCAAACTGAATTTATTGTACAAGTGTTGTTTCATCTTTCTTTTCATGTCAAAATAATAGTACATTGCAGAATAGAAGGCATAATTGAAAGTATGGAGTAAGGGTCCCATGCATTGCCTTGTGGTTGGTTTCTTAATGGTTGCATATCAGGTCCTAGGTCTCCATAGTCCATATCTTCATCTGCATTTAGGTCTTTTAGGGTTCACCTTCATTATGAGAGAAGGTGGGGTGTTAGATCCAGCTAGATCTAAGCAATACATGGAACACAAACAACATACAATCAACTCTTCTAAGGATGCATATCAATCTGATGAGATCAATGTAACAAGAAAACATTCATCCATAGTATCTGAAAAATAGTATTAAAGGGACTTGTTCTAAACATGAAACCTTATACTATTTATGATCACTTTGATATATGTTATTCTTTTCTATGTAATCAGATATCTGAACAAACTTAGCATGGCATCTGAGAAACACTTTTTTAGAATTTGATTAACCTACTATTTCAACAAATGATACAAATCAGCCAACACTCATGAATGAATGCCATCTCAACATACACTCACTCACAAATGTTAATTGATTCATGTTATCTAATGACCTAATAAATTAAGCAGTGTTTTGTGTGCAAGTGGGCAGGTATGTATAACTGAATGCTGAAGAAGATACAAATGCATGAAAGAATTCAAAAGATGTTGCTGGAGGCACATGATCAAAGAAAAGTTTTAAATGAATTGGAGAAATACAGAATTGAAAGAATCTGAAAGAGAGTATCTTCATGCAAATAAAAGAGACTGAGAAATTCTGTTACAGTAAGTGCCTCTTCTTGTGTATGTTGTTTTAGACAACAGTTAAAAGTTCATTTTGAAGATCAAAGTTGAAAACCACATGCATAGAGATTGTGCATATACTCTATAAAGTGAGAAGTTGTTGTTGTGTTTGTTTTAAACAATTGAATTTGCAAGGAAAATGATGCATAACAAGAAATGTGAAAGTTGCAAGTGAAAATAGTGATCAATGATCTCATTATCAACATGAGGTTACATTCATAATGGTGAAACACACACAGATGAAAAACATGATGGACATAATATCATAGAATATCTAGGAGATTCATTAGATGAGGTCATGTTTAATGGTTCTGAAAGAGTGCAGTTCCATATCTTGTGTGTGTTGTATTTCAGACAAAGTTCTAAGAGAGTATCTTTATGCAGAGTTTTTAAACAAATACATCTCATACTGATATAAAAGAAAAGATGTCCGTTCATGATAATAGTGTAGGGTATGCAATCTTGGTAAAAGAAATATACATGCAAATTAGGGTTTCCTATTTTGAGTAAAACCCATGGGAGTCACGAGCGCGTGCTCGAACCCCATGGTTTTTCTTTCTCAAATACATCTCAAAAGGAGGATAGTGTATTTTCTGCATTGAAGACAATAACATATTCAACATATTGGTTTCCATTCTAAAAAATGCTCACACTATTATCAGTAAAATTGTGAAACTGAATGTGTTTTTAAACATAATTTAAATATCTTGTGTATGATTGTTTCAGACAGTGGATTGTGATCGAATAGGGAAGCATTTGTTATGCATACTACATTTTTTGTTTGAAGACCAAAAGAGGAGCACTTTTAAAAGAAAAGAGCATCTGACAGTCCTAAGACCTGTGTTTCATTACAAATACAGACAAGCATCAAGTTAACATTAAATGCATCTTCAAAAGCCATGTGGGTATTACAAATGACAGCGTGGAAAATAGTCGACAACAAAGTTCAACATTAAGCAGTAATGTAATGATGGGCTCAACAACAAACAAAGACCAGTCCAACAGCCATGTGAGTGTTTTACAATAGTCGACATCAAGAAGAGCCTAAACATTAAGCAATGATTACATTATTATTGGCCACAACAGTGCATTCTTATTTTACATTTGACAAGCAGTGAGCAAAATAATAATGATCACTTATATATGGAGTGGTGTTGAGATGCATTCAAAGAACAAACAGAGTATGAGGATTCATAAATAAAGCCTAAATGACAGCATGGGTTTTCTATTTAACAACAAAGTGGGTTCATGGTTATGATATGTGCATATGTTGATAGTAAAGGGAAAAAAATCAGAGATACAAAAATGTACAAAAGCTGCCAACATAATAAAAAAATGATAGAAGAAAATGAACTTATCTGTATGTGCAAAGTAGCTTATGTCTTCTCTTTATGCTTTAATTCATGGTTTTAATCAACTTGCAGAAAAACCGTAAAGCTTATGACTGAAAGATGTCATAACTTAAAACTGAATGCATCTACTACATCTTTCAGTCATAAGTTACGTTTTTGCTGAAGAGAACCCACATGGTGGTTTTTTGTTGAAATTTTTAGTCAGAGCTTGGACTATTGCTAGCGTGTCTAAAGGAGGAAGCCAAGATGAGTCACGACACTATCAAAGTGTAAAGATAACCCACATCATTCAAAGAACAAATAGTAGAGGCCGCGATCTTTCTCCCAGCTTCATGTTACACTATGAACTAGGGATGAGTCTGAAACTGTGGGAGAGATATCCCCAATTCAAAGCCAAGTTTCATGGTAACTCAACACCTCACCCACGCTTTGAGATCACTCCTAGACTTGCAGTGGTGGTCGACTAAAACATCAACTCCAGAACCCGAGTTACAATCAAGTTTGCAATGCCATTTGTATTGGCTTAAAGACACTACACCACGAAGTGTTCCAACATTCAAGCAAATGGAAGATAAATCACAGTTAAAACCTTAATTTGAGCAAAGAAGGAATTGAAGAACTCTACCAGTGTTGAAAAGAAAGTCATCAAAAGATGCCATGGATTATGGCCAATAAAAACTACATCTTTTCTTCCTCATAAAGCTCATGAATCTGGAGCTTCTCCATAGAAAAGAGGTGGATACGTTGTAGAGATCATGCTTTCTAGATTCAACATGGTGGAACCACAAAGGGAAAAACCCTAAGATGCAAATGAAAATGATGAATATGCATTGTGTTTTACCCATATTTGAAATCCACTGTCAGATGGAGTAAATGCAGTTATAGTTCCCAGTGCATCGATATTCCCTCCATATTGCCACAGTGGTACCTTTTAGTGCCATGAAACATAAAATTGTCTTTTCAAGAGAAAGTTGTCATGTCGATGGTGGACTATGGTCGAACAAACAATCTACAGTTACACTATCTGCTTGAGTATAGTGTCCGCAGGGTTAAATCTTTTATGTAACTGGGTTGTGTTAGGATTAGGGTTGCAGTGTTTGCATTGTGAGGTTATGTATTTGGGTTTTGGCTTTTGAGAAGATTTAAAAAAGTTGATAAGATATGTAATTAGATATAGTTTTATTTATCAAATTTATAGGGGCTAAGCTTAGGGTTTGATTTAGGGTGCTAATTTGGCCCTATAGTATAGGAGATCTAATCTTGTGGAAGGCTTTTTGGGGGGGAAATTTTTTTGAAATAAGCCATGTTGGCTATATAGTGAAGGTTTTTGCTTCATAGTAGAGGGGTCAAGATTTTGGAGAGAGTTGTTAGTGAATTTCTGATTCCTATAGCCTTCTTACGCATTTTGTATCCGTTGGAGTTGTAGATTTCGAAAAGAAGGCAAAGTGAGCTTATTGTTCTTTTGTGCCTTGGATTCATGTTTGTAACCACATTTTTATTAGATTTTGGTGTAGAATAAAGCAAATGTTTTCATTGGTTCATACATTTGGAGTTTTGATTCTATGATCCTATTTTCATCTTTCTTTGCAACTGTTATTTTCATTGTTATCCAAGAGAAGAGAGTGCATCTATATTCCTTCTTAAGGTGATCAATTATTGAAAACCTTGTATGGAAAATGTATGTTTGCTGACTGTTTTAGATATTTGTGGTTTAACCCTAGTATTGAAAATCAGTTTAGCCTATATGTTGATTAGAGATTTGAAGGGTCAAGCCTTTGATATATGAGTTGCAGTTACTGTTTTATCTTTTCATAAAAAGTTTGAATTCATTTTTGGTGTATCATCCCTATCCAGTTTTTGTTTTTAGAAGTTTCCTTCTTCCATTTTCCCAATTAAGTTATCAATCGGGTGATGATATTCCATATTTGATAGGAATCGACCTAGAATCCAGAGACTCTTCCTCATCCATAGTTCACCCATAGCTAGAGGAAGTTCCCATTATCAGATAGAATTGTCATGAAGCCCTAATGCCTGAGTTAGGGTGAAAAATCTAATCCTGAATAGTTTTTGGCATGCCTGGTGGGACCATGAACTGCTTCTTAGTTCTAAGCTGTTAGTTTTTTGGTTGTTTTAAATTTTAGTTTCAGCTCTCAGTGTGGATTTTAATGAGTAGAACTCCAACTAGATCAAACAAGGAAGGATTTGTATACCATGAGTTACAGTCAAGCAGAAGGGAAGGAAGGTCATTCAGAGGTGGAAGATCATCACAAAATCCAAGAGGTACTCCATTAAATTCAAATTTCTCTTCATTTGATAACCCCATTTTTGAAGATCAAGCTGTAAATTTAGAGGAAATTGAGGTTATTATTGAAGAAATCAATCTTCCTAAAGATCTAAGTGTTCCTACTCATTGTGAATCAGAATTTCAAAGTGTTGAGAATTTTTTTATAGATAACTCTATTTTAGGAGCTTCTACAAGTATTACTGCAACAAATCCCTAGAATTTCAAGACTTACCAAAGGAAGGCAGTTCAGCATACTCAAACTCCCATTGTACCTACTATTTAGCAACAAGTACCACTAGCTACAGGAATGGCAAGAAATCTGCCATTTGTCCCTTTTGATCAAGGTAGTCCTCTCCAGATTACAAATCACAACAATATACCTTTGGCTGCCTTGAAAGGTTTGCCATCATTCACCAGAGAAGGTCAAGTGATAGCTATTGAACACATCAGAGATATTGCATCTCTGTGCAATGTCCATCATGTCATGGAGGAAGATGTGGCTATGAAGCTGTTGGCTGTATCACTTAAAGGTAAAGCTCTTGACTCGTTCAAAAATCTTCCAGTAAATTATATTGCTACATGGTATGCTTTTGGGGAAAGGCTTTCTATGTTTTTTGAGGATAAATCTGACAATATATCTCTGGTAGAGCAACTAATTACCATTAAAAGGGCTCCACAAGAGGAACTAAGTGATTTTAATCTCAAATTTCAGAAGACTTGGAATAGGATCCCTACCACTGTAAGACCCTCTGCTGAGTATGCATTTTTTTACTTTCTTAAAAGCTTGAATAGTGATATTTCAGTAATGATCCAGTCCATGGGAGGGAATTCTTTACCTCAAGCTTTTGATATTGCAATAAGGGCAGAAAATAGTCTCATTCAAGCAGGAAAGATAGCTCCTAGGCCACACATGCCTTATTTTCCTAACATCCAATCCAACATGCCACTAGTTGTCCCACCTCTAGCCTTATTACCATCTTATAAAAGTGAGGAAATTATGCCTATTGTCCCT
>MU226497.1:107065-122571 GCA_018584345.1 Thuja plicata
TTTAGAACATGTAGTGTGTTTTTTGAGGATTTTACCAAATCAAATTTTAACATAAATCGAAAACACCAAACTGATATCTTGCCCTTTCAACTTGACAAAATATTTGCATTTGACCAATAACTGCAAGAAACTAAATGATAAATCCACATACCTGTATCTTTGTAAAATACCTGGAACATCAAAAAGATGGCTAGGTGGCTGCCACCATGATTTTTATCTCCTGAATATGGGAAAAGAAACACCAAAAAAAATCGAATAGAAAACATGATTGGTCATTTCAGAGAGCATTCATGATCAAATAAAATGCAATGCCTTCTCTTTCCCTCAATCAAATTTCACCCGCTCGTTTTCTCCCACTCCTTTCTCAACAAATGAAATAAAAATGATTTGGCCAGGCGGTGATTATTCTCGATGATTGACAGGTAGCTAGGATAGTAGCTAGGAATAAAGATAACACAGCTCAAGAGACCATCATAGGTTGTCTCTTTCTTCGGTCTATATTATTGATAGAATGTTTTTCATTGCATTAGCTCATCAAATCCAGGGATTTGAAAGAATTTAATAGAATATTTTCATGACAACGTATATTATTTAAGTTGACATTGCACAAATTTATCTACTTCATGCACTTGTATACTATGAAGACGGATATAAAGAAGCATCTCCTACCATGGCCATGCTTCTTTACCGCCATCCTCATAGTCTACAAGTGTGCGAAGTAGTTAAATTCGTGCAACGTAAACTTAAATAATATACGTTGTCATGAAAATATTCTATTATATTCTTTCAAATCCCCAGATTTGATGAGCTAATGAAAGGTAAAACATTTTGTCAATAATATAGACCGAAGAAAGTGAGAACCTATGATGGTCTCTTGAGCTGTTTTATCTTTAATGTGCATATCCATCAGTTTTTTGACATTTCATAATTAATTTCTAACAACAGTACTATACCTTCGACAGTTAAAATGTCAGAGAATCATAATTTATGACAATACTTCTGATAGTAATTCTATACATTCGACAGGGCAACCCGTTGAAGAAATTTTGCATGACTGTCGCTATTCTGACAGTTACAGTGTCAAAAATAGAAATTTTTTGATAGAAACTTTTATAGTAATGCTATATATCCGACAGGTATATCTGTCAGAATTAGGTGGAAACTGTTGTCAGAAAGGATATTTTTTGACAGTTATTTCCAACAGAGATTGTATATTTTTGATAGGTCGTGGTGTTAGAATGTCGATGGATAAACTGTAGGAAATGCCATCACAAAGCTATTGTCATGTGCAAGTTTTTCACGTGATGTCATGTCGGTAAACCAACAGATGTGTCTTCTGTCATAATTTCCTACGCAAAAATGGCGATGGACACATGTATCAAAATACCGACAAATGAGTGCTGGAAATCTGACAAATGGCCATCTGAATTTGACCTCAAATGTACTAGTGTATCTATCTCGCTAACACTGGCCACCACATGTAAACACCTCTCTATCTTATAGGCTTTCTCTATCCTTGTCATTGGGATCGTGGGATATCGACGAACTTCCACTTGTCCTCTTTTTCTGACTTGAACTGGCTATGTGGCATCATCTGATTGCTTGGTCGCTGACCCCACTCTTCTATGTGGAATCATCTTTCTATCCTGTGAACTTTCTCTTCCTTGGTCTGTGAGACCACAGGATCGCAACTTGATACCATCAGTCTTCTTTGTTAACTTATCTTGGCTTCGTTATGCTTCTCTTAGTTGGTACCACATCTCTACATGTTTCTCTTCAGGATCCCATGAACTTTCTCTCTCTTAAGTCTGTTTGACCATGAGATCCCGAATGGTCACCACCTATCATTGCTCACTTTTCTTGGGCCCACAAAATTTCCTCCTTGAGCGTCATCTATCTTACCATGTGACTGCCTCGCGCAAAGATGCTCTATCAGGAGTCACTTTCCTTTTGGATAACTCTTAGTCATTTATTGTGATATAAAAATGACTTATAACTTTCCCACACCATTAATGTGCGATAAATATTTATAACCTTTTCTCTGTCATGCGCACCTCAGTGCACACTTTGACTGGTTTTCTTCTATTTTATCCAATCATACTCCTTCAATGGTGTCTGAAGACATCATGGAAGCTTTCCCAAGGAATGTGTTACGTTATGCATCGACCTGTTGGGATCAAACTCTCATAGGATCCTATTTAAATCCACATGCTTGCCCCCTGTCTTTAGCTGATTTTCCTCCATGGTGAGGAATTTGGGTAACAACAAAATTTTAGATTAAATTCATAGCATAATTCAACATGTAGCTTCATATTTGCATCAAATTATCATAAATTCTATGATCATTTAGCTTAATTCAACCTTAATTGCATCAAAAAAACATGTATAGTTAGGTTCATTTTCATTGAATCTTACATCTCATAATGACTTATCACTGATCTATTATCAATTCGGAGAGAAAATTTAAATGTAGATTATACTCATTATGATTAGGAAGCTAAATTTAGTTTCAATTATGTCATTTTGATTGTTTTAAAAGACTAACAATTAATTTAATGAGTTATAGAAGTGTTGTGTTGTAGTATATGTAGGTACAATTATTCACACACATTTTTGGCACCAAGCATGTGGCAGAATGCCAAAATTCCACCTCCAAAAATCATGAAATTGACATACTGCATGTTTGTGATATGTAGAAACTCATACGATTAAATCGTTAGTCGTCTAGTATTGATCCTTATCTCATACGGTGTCTTTAGCCATATGAAGGGTGTCCTTAACTTGTATGAGGGATCCTTAGTCATATGTAATAATATTATTAATCATTTGAAATCATTAGTCATATGGTCTAATGATTTGAGTTGTCTAGGTTTATTTAGTCACCTGAACTAATACAAGTAGTCGTACGAAAGGCATCATTAAGTCGTACAAAATCCCATTTTTTGTTGTTTGGTGATCTCTCATTTCAAAAATAGATAGTAGTTATGACACTATCTTGAATTTGAATTTGTGACTAGTGCTAACCTCTGATGTTTTTTTCTCTGTCTAATCATTTTGAATAACCTAACATATCTTTTCAAGATGAACATCGAAGATCAAATCAAAATTGAAACTACTAATGGAATTTATGATCCAAGTCACCTAGTCAGCTTCAAACAAACATCATGTTTTAATTCACTTGATTTTTAGGAACATAGATTAATTAGAAGGATCATTTGTAGTGATTTTTTGAGTAAGAGTGGAGCTTTCTCTTGTATCTTAAAGACAATTCTAAACCTAGACATACATATTTTTCATTTAAAAAGATCACCTAGGTAGATGGATGTGTGCTCGATGTGTTTGGGAGAAGAAACTTTGGTAGGAGATTATGCTCTCACTCCTTGAGGGTGATAAAAAATCTAGAGCCTTATTTTTCATCTATTTTTGTTTTCATCTTACCTTGTAGAGGGTCTTTCACAGTGGGAAAAAGTACTCACCCTACGAGGATGACCCAAGTGGGAACAAAGCTAAATCTAGCTCCTTCCAACCCACTATAAATAAATAAATTATTGAGGTTAAAAATTTGAAGGGAAAAATTATCTTATGCCTAGTCTCCTTTGGAGGTCTATAGGACCTAAACAATGTTAATGCTACTATAAGGACTTGTATTGGCATTCATAATATCATTTTGAATAGATTCACTTATTAAATGCCTTAGAGTAGTAGATTACCCAGTTGACCTCTGAAAGTGTCATAATATTTGTCCAATGAGGGGGAAGAATCTCTCCTGAAGACACTAACCATATGTATCTCCTTGAGTGTTTTAAATTGGATAATACAACATTGGAGGTCTTACTGCATAGGATCCTTTGACTGTATTACACATAGCTTTTGTAAAATTAAGAAAATATGGGTGCCCTTCTAGGGGTGAAATGTTGTGTGAGCCAAAGATATATCAAGTTGTGAGTAAAGGTTTTGATCAGTCAATTCTTTAGGGTTAAGCGTATTTTCTCTTGTCGTCATTTTTTTTATACTAGTTGAAATCTTTGCCAAGATATCATATTTTTTTTTCTTATGTGTGTGTTCATAATCAAGAAAATTGAAATAATTCATTCAAACACAGACTTTAAAACCTAATTTTTCTACTTTTTAGTGTTGGAGCACTAAAAAATTTGCCCACAGTGGAAGGAAAACCAATCTTTTGTCGTATAATGTATCCTAAGTTGTAAGAATGTTAGTCTTTAGTCATATAAAATATGCAGTCATCTAAATCCCTATCTTTAGTCGAATCATATATTGTGCATTTTGTGAATACCTATCTAGAGTCATATCACAATCCTCAGTCATCTGGTATAAAATCATGAGTTGTACAAAGGTTTTCCATATTTTTTTGTGAAATGTCATATCCTAGGCAGTGGACATTTCCGTATAGTTTCTATCAGAGACAATCATTGATTTAGGTACCCTTTTTGGTCCTCTATCCGGTCATATCATTGTAATCAGTCTAATCGGGTCCTATAGTCCTATTGTGAGTAAATTGGGTTAGCTTTATCATTTATTCTTCACCATTCTAGTATATTAGCTTGTCTTAACCAATTGATCAATCCTTCTGTCTGATTCTAATATGTCACTACCAGGTAATCAAACCTCAACATGACATCTAGAGTCACACATCATCAATCCTCAATCAATCTTCTTAACTTGGACAAGTGTTATACTATCATCACTTAGAATCTTGATCAATTCACGCTACTTGAACATGGCTTTTCTATACCTAATTTTCATGCCAGTTCAAACCCAAAGTTCCCATAAAACGTTTGATCCTAATCTAAAAGATAAATCTTTATAAACTCCCAATCATGAATAATCACCAATTAAAGAAAATGTATCTCGAAAGAAATCTTCAAGTCATCAAAGATTCTCTTCAAATCATAAACAATGTTCCTCAAGTCATCAAAAAAATTCCAACATGTCAGGATACGAGGGGAAATCATAGAAATCATAGAACTCATAGCACACATGATGACATTTCTCATGCAAAAACCATAGAAGAAGATATGAAGAAGTGTCAAGAAGATAAGAACTTCCAAAATATGATGCAAACTATCCTACAACTTGAGAAGGAGAAATATATTATGCATCTTTCTTCTATGGGAGTAAAAAAATCCTAATTATTTTTATATTTAAAGACTGATACCACAAGAGGAAAAAAAACCCCATATCTCTTCTCACTAAACAACTATAAGACATGCAATCTGAGCTCATGGAGATGAAGAAAGAAAAGGACAAATCATCAAGGAAATAATCATTGGAAGCCATATGTCCTTTTATATTAAATAAAGACTTTTACATGCAACCTTTTCCAGTATGAGTTGAGTTCCCTAAATATGACAAGTATAGTCAAGATGCTAATCCTCCTGACCATGTAAGATAATTCTACAATCTAAGCATAGAGTTCATGCACCACCAAACATATTTAATGAGGCTATTTCCATAAATTTTGGGTGGTTTAGCCATGGAATGGCTCTCTAAGATACGTATGTAACACAAAGAAGTAGAATGGAGAGGCCTTTTTCACCTTCTTTTAAAGGTCAAGAAGGATATTCACAATATATCTTGGACAGATTCCTGAAAATGAGAAAATGGACATCTTTACTAATAATTTGATACTAGAGATGAATTTTTCACTTTAGTTATAATTTTTAAAAACCTTTGGAAAAATGGTGGAAGGTGTTGGAATAATGGAATGGTTAGTACTAAGAGGGGAGGGGTGAATCAGTACTCTTAAAACTTTTTATCAATTAACTCTTAATGATCTTTCCTTGCATTACCGACCACAGATATTTTTCTACCTTATGCATGTAATATCAAAACATAAACTTAATTACATATTAACATTCATATAAAAATCCATGAAATGTAAGTACACATGGCATAAGAATTGGTAACATAGAAAACCCTTGTTAGAATGTAAAAATTGTGGTGGGGATGAAACCTACAAAGCTTCACTATCTGCAGAATGGAAGATGCCGATTAAGGCTACAAGTGTGATCACTTCTAATGATCTTCCCCTATTAGGAGTAACATTTTAGACTAATTATGTCTAATTGGTTAAGAGATTTAGCAACACTGCTAAGTCTGCACTCGGTTAAGATATTTACAATCAA
Organism: Thuja plicata; assembly: GCA_018584345.1. Classification (NCBI taxonomy): domain Eukaryota; kingdom Viridiplantae; phylum Streptophyta; class Pinopsida; order Cupressales; family Cupressaceae; genus Thuja; species Thuja plicata. Next base: position 113,212 of record MU226497.1, read on the forward strand.
ACTATTAAGTCCATCTTCTTAAAGGATTTATTCTATTTGCTACAATTATTAGAGAGTAGTCAATAATATTTGTTGACCTGATGATATGCAATCCTAAATTGCAGAATATAGATCCTTTAAGTCCACAATGTATATGTATCACATATAGTGATTGATTAATACCTTCGTTCATCTTAGTAGCCTTGAATCTTGTTCTTCATAACTGAATTTTTTCTTTTGTTTCCTTCTACATGAAACTCTCAGTTTGATCCATAGATGGATGTTGTGGCTACAATAATTATGTTATTGTTGATTACTACATCTATTTATACAATTTATTGACCTTTTTATGTTTCACGCTTTACAATGAAAAATCTATGATCGAAGGTTTACAACTTGACCTTGATCTCCTAGTTTGCATGTTTATAACTAGTTAGATTGATTAAAACAATTAAATATGCTTTAGTTTTCCCTCAATAAATATAATCATAAAGATAATTATAAAACTCAATTGTTTTATCTGTCATGTAACTCAGATCCACATTTCTTAGAAATAAAACTATCTCTTGGTAGACTGGCGCTTGGGTTGCTCTATAGTTTTTTCGCTCGGGTTTCTCTATGAACTGTGTTGTCGATTTAATCTGTAAATTCTCTGTCAAGTTACTTTGTGAGTTTTGTTGTCAGTTTAATTTGTAAATTTTCTGTCAGTGATCATTTTGCTAATACACTTTTCGTGATCTCTACACTTGTTGGTTTTGGTGACATTTGTTTACTGTCACTCGGTGATCATTTTACCAACAATCTAAAAACTATTTTCCTTGTATAATAATAAAAAAATATTATCCTTTAGGATTATCAATCTCCCCCTTTGGCATTAGTATCAAAAATTGATAAGTGCAAAACTAAAATCTTTAGTATATACACCAAATGTTTACCTTGTCAATATGACTCCCCCTATGGACATGCCTTGGTGTAGTGTATGTACATGTTTCTTCCTTTGATATATTTTCCTTTATACATATATTTCCCATTTTATCATTTCCCCCATCACCTTATCATTTCCCCCTTTATCATATCATTTCCCCCTTGTTTTGAAAATAATGACAAAGGTGTAATACTTACAATTTGTCAAAAATGTGGGAATGGGATTTCTTTATGTCATCCATCATATTCTCCCATTTCTCCTTAAGCTTTTCTAGGGCCATGTAGTCTAATTCTATCCTCCCATGCATGTGATAGATACTGTCGGCAATAGACATCTCTGGGGTGGCAATTAGTGTTTTTTCCAAAGTCATGTGTTGTTGTAGTAACATGATATTTAGTAGTAGTAGAGCTTGGAGCTTGGTTACCACATCTCAGATTTTGGATTCTGCCTCTTGAATCTCAAGTCTCAACCGTTAAGACTCTACAAGATTCTCATAATGTAACTCAAATTCACTGCCATTGGTTTTGAAACCTTGTGCACTAGCATTAAGATCTGCATCTATCTTAGCAATATTTTCACTCTTCTCCTTAGTAAATTTCTATATGGTGCATAAGTTTTGAACTAAGGTTATAACTTCTGAAATAATTGGTTCCAATGTATTGACCAGTTCAGATAGCTTTACCTTGTTCTTTCCCACTTCTTGGATGATTTTCTCTGTTAGTTTATATTGGTACTTCTCCTTTGCACGTTCTTCTATCACCTTATCATCTTTATCATTCTGTGATGTAATGGCCTCGGTGAGAACTACTAATTGATCAAATATTGGTGCACTTTGATCAGTTTGAGTGTCAAGTACTATCTACAATAGTATTTCCTTTTTAGATTCTAGTATCTGTGTGTCCTTGTGCTCCGTTTTGAGATTATCTTGTATGGCTTTCCTTTTACACAATTCTCCATACCTTGTTAGTGACTCATAATCCAGTGTTCATGGATCATAGTTAGGTATTCTATAATCTCATCCAAGGTGACTGGTTCTCTATTCTTCTTTTTCTTTGAAATTATGCTTGAAGTAGGGGAATGTAGAACTATATCTAGTTCATGCTCTTTTTCTTTCTTCGGTGATTGTGTGGGAGGTGTTGTTCCTTTTGTGTGCTACTCCGTATTGACATGTTGGTTGGTAGTGGACGTCTCCACATCAACTTTATCTATATCTGTAGCCTTTTCACCTTTAGTTTTCTTGTCAGTGGCATCAATTTTTTTCTCCTCTCCAATTGCATCTGTCTTCTCTTCAGTTGTATCCTCGTTCTTCCCTTGATCATCACCTGTGTCCATTGGTGTGTTTGCATTAGGTTTAGGTGTCTTTTCCTTTACCTGTATAATGATATTGATATCTTGTATCAATAATGGCATGTCACCTAGTATATTTACCTATGCTACATCCATGGTATCTGTTTCCTTCACTTGATTGGTGGCATTAGTTACATCTTCATCTTTCTTGGGCTCATCATCAGAATCAATAAGTGTTATATCTTTGATTGTGACTTCTGTTGAGTCCCCTAATGATTGCAAAATCTGAGGTACATCATCCATGGCCTTTCTTGCCTATGTTGTCAACTCAATTGGATTGAAGTCCTAGGTATCATTGATGAAGATGTGTTCAGGGCTCAATGTGGCCTCTTCATCTTCATTTTGAGGGGTCTCTGTAAGAGCTAATACCTTCTCAGGGCTTTTATCCTCCTTAGGTGGATTGAATATTTCATTCCAAGTTTCATCGCTTTCTTAATCAAGCTCTATTAATCTTCCCTCGAGTACTTTGTAAGCTCTCATCTTAGCTAAAAATTTCTTTGAATGCTTCTTTATCATTTCATTAATTTATTCAAATTTTGACTCGGTGACATAATTGTGACTAGGGATCTTACCCTTATCTCTTTCTTGGTATGCAGTGTATAAGTCCACCTAGCTGATATTCTGTCATTTAGCTCTTGTGGCATCCTCTTATTAAATTGTACAGGTACATATTTGAATGCAATCATTCCCTTGATGATAACTTCTTTAATCTTGGTTTGATCTCCAAGAGATAACGTTCACCATTGACTTATCTTAGAATTTGATATGCTACCTATCTAGATGATTGATGCAGAAATCTCATCAATTGTCTTAGGAAATATGTTCTTTTATTTTGGAGTGCTTGTTCACTCTCATCCTGTGCAGTGTCATCCTTGTCCTCTTTACCTCAGATATATCTTTTTTTTTCCTCGGTGCCTGGTTCTTGTTTTGAGGCTTTCTCTTGTAAGTCCTCATTGTTCCTTTCTTAACTGGTGGTGAGTTTGCATCTTTTGTAGTCTGACTCCTAGTTTTTGATGCAACAATAGATCTTGGTTTCTTTGTTGGTTGTGCATCAAATTTAGTTGACTCAGAGTCACTCAATTATTCACCTTCACCGATGGGTGACTATCCCTTGGTGTCATCTTTTTGTTTTGATTCTTCATCATTTACCGACAGCTTATTTTGAAGTGTTTTCACCATCCTAGTTTTCTTTTTGTCAATCTTCTTCACTACTAAGCGTGTTTTAATTCTAGCGTTAGCTTCTTCATAAGTGCCAAATCTTGGTAATGATTTGTCCACTGCTTCATTCAATAATGTTTCAATAGAATTTGTGGTCTAATCAATATTGATCTCATAATCAAGTGGTGGTAAACATATTGTCCTCTCTACAGCTGGTTTTATTAAAGTGTTGTTTGTATCTACTATGGAACATACATCAACTTTATATTGTTCCACCAGATGTTTAGGTATCCTCATCCTTTTATGCATTCTATCCTTAAAATTAGTGAAGTATGCATCCATGAATGATGTAAATTTGTCCCCTAGTGACCTAATATGATCATTAATTTGTACAGTTACTTGTTGAGTTGTGTCCCAATTGACATTACCGATAGATGGGAAGAAGTTCTAGAAATAGAAAAATGTACACATGAGGAGTGATCTGAACTTACATGAATTAGACCTTGCTAACCTAATTATCCTTTTTTTCTTCTCTATTTTCTTCATTAGAATCTCAAATAGGTCCATTTATAATCCCTTCTTCACAATCTTATAGGCAGTGTTAACTGCTCTGTGTGCTTTGCTATTCAGTCTAATGGCTTCATATACCTTGTATCCCAGTACACATGCACCAAAGTTCATCTCTAGATCAATGATGGAATTAAACTTTAAACCTCTACCATCCCATACTACACCTTTCATATTTTCAATCTTGGGGCAAGAAGAATTTTTTAGGGCTTTGGCCTTGTCGGTTACTGGATAACCAGTTACTGCATGTATTACATCCTTAGTGATTTGTTTCGGTTTACCCAACAACATTTTCCTATCATGTAATCTTCTAAGTACTATCCGAATCCACTCAGTTTTAAACTCTTTTGGGACATTAGGGCATTTGTTACCCCTTTTACCTCTATGTGCTTGTGTTCATCCTTAATGTTACCATCTATGAAAAGCTTCTTGTAAGTTTCTTCAACTTCAAGATCTCAGATTACTGCAACTTTGCAGTGGATATATTCTTGGACATCCTTGACTAGAAAAACCCTAGGAGGTATTCTTGATAACACTCTAGCATTGTCAGGTTGTGAATCAACCTTAGGAAAAATTTTATATTTGGGCTCTTCGCAGTTGTATTCTTGATCAGATTGACCTTCTTGTCCTTCGCATTCCTGATCTTGGAAACTCATGAAGTGGTTTCCATATTTCATAGAATTAGGGATTTCTTCATAAATGATTTGTTTGCATGGTAAGTCTTAGATACTCACATGATCTTAGCTATCAATGTTGGGAATCTGTCAGAGTAGCCATGAATGTGCTTGTGAATCTCTCTGCAATTTGGTCGCTATTTTTTTCTCTATTGTTCACTTTGCTTTTCACTCTTAAACGATTGGTTAATGAATGAGATTTATGTCACCCTTTTATAGATGATACCCTAAGTGGTACAATAAATTATTTACCTACTTCTCGGTGGTCGAAGATTGAGTTTCTCGGGTAACATACCAACTTCATCCTCGGTGAATATACTTTTCTTGAGGTAAGTGTTAACTTCATTGCACTTTTTACATGTTCACTGATAGTGGTCGGTATGGAGCAAAAACATGATTGTCTTTTTACATCATTACCTACGATGCTTGATTTACACTAACAACTTGGATTTTATATGTACACTGACGATTCTCTGTGTCTATTGACTGATGAGATTGGATTCAAAAATTCATAACAAGTAATACCATAGTGCATCTCCATTCATGCTAATTTTCCATATTATCAATGTATATTGGAACTGATATAAAATATAAGTTTGTATAGTGCAGTTCCATACTTGTTATTCTTAGGTCGGAGTGGTGATATCACCAAATCCATTGGACGAGGTGTTACCAAATGTGGTTCTTGGTCTAGCACCATCTTTTCTTGAAGATTTCCTCCACATTTCATTTCTAATTCTCCTAATATATTCAATAGTGTTCCAATTAGAAAAAGTGCTTGACTCTATCACTCGGTCTATGCAGTCCTTGCTTAGATGACTAACCTTATGACAATGTAAACATGTCATTCTGGAGTTAGTCCAATTCCTAGACCTTTGTATCCATTTTCTCATGTAGTTTACAACTATGTGTAGATATCTATCACATGTGCAATTTACCGATGTGCTATAATTTCAAACATATTAGTTACTGATTCTTCTCGGTTGATAAGCATATTCTTGTTCTTTTGGTTTCCATGCTTGCTTTTTATATTTTCTATATTCATGAGAGGTGTGTCCATGCATTTTGCAAGTAGAAAAATATTTTTCCATGTAGGATTCCTTCTTTGGTTGTTTTACCTTAGATCTGCATTCATGTGCATTGTTTCCATGCTTGTTAGAGTTATGCCATTTTTCTATGAATGTAGATGTGGATTTAGGAATACCTTTAGCTTTGCTCCTGCAAAAATTTTATGTGTGGCCTGGTTTTCCACAGTGATTGCACAACTGCTTCCTTGGTCTTGGATTTTTGTAGACATCCTTTTTCTTATCTTGGTTTGATGATTCTACATGCTTGGTATACCCTAGACTGGTATTGTTGTTGAGTCTTCTTTGTCCATCCATAAAATCCTCCATTCTTTTTGTGCTTTCTTTAGCTTTCTTGATCATATCATTGTGTTATTACTGAATCCTTACTTCATGGTTTAGTTTCTCATTTTCTTCTCTTAGCTCACCAATAGGTTTCAATTTCCTATTGAGTTCTATGCTCACTCGGTTTGCCTCATGAATCATAAGAACTATTTGAGTGGTGATCTCATGATGATCTTTGGTAAGTCTATGTATTTCAATCTCTCTTTCATGTAACTTCTCAGTGATCTTCCTCCTATCATCAATAGCTAATGTTCTTTCTTATTCAGCTTGTCCAAAATTATTCATAGCATCAATCATCCTTACCATTTGTGTCTCTTGATCAATTTGTAGTACCTTTACTTGTTCTATCATATGTTGATTGATTTTATTTAGACTTGTAATACTGTATTCATATGTGTCTGATGTATTGCTAGATGTAGATCCTGAAGACTCAAACAAATTAGGTATCTCTTCTTCATGAGAGTGTATTTAATTGTAGCAAGATATCATATCTTTTCTTCCATCCAGTAGCTCTCTCGTCTTAATTCTTGCTTCTTTGTATTGCTCATAGAAGATCTGAATTTGCAAATTCTGATTTTCAATATTCTTATCAAGCTTATACCTTTCCATTGTATTATCTTTTCTCTCAAGTGATTTAAATTTTTCCAAATAAAAGGTCTAACTCTAATACCAATTGTTGAAATAATGGAATGGTGTGTACTGAGAGGGGAGGGGTGAATCAGTAACCTTAAATTTTTTTTATCAATTAACCCTTAATGATCTTTCCTTGCATTACCGACCATAGATGTTTTTCTACCTTATGCATGTAATATCAAAACATAAACTTAATTGCATGTAAACATTCATAGAAACATTCATGAAATGTAAGTACACATGACACAAGAATTAGTAATGCAGAAAATGCCTGTTAGAAGGTAAAAACTACGGTGGGGATGAAACCCAAAAAGCTTCACTATCTGCAGAATGGAAGGTGTTGGTTAAGGATACAAGTGTGATCACTTCTGATGATCTTACCATGTTAGGAGTAACATTTTATACTGGTTAGGTCTACTTGGTTAAGAGATTTAGCAACATTGTTAAGTATGCATTCAGTTAAGAGATTTACAGAAAGACTGTTAAATCCACCTTCTTAAAGGATTTCTTCTATTTTCTACAATTGTTAGAGAGTATTCAAAAATATTTGTTGACCTGATGATATGCAATCCTCAATTGGTGAAAACAAATCCTTTAAGCTCACAATCTATATGTATCACCTATAGTGATACATTAATACCTCTGTTCTGCTCGGTAGACTTGAATCTTGTTCTTCATAACTGAATTTTGTCTTTTGTGCCCTTCTGCATGAAAATCTCACTCGATCCATAGATGTATGTTGTGGCTACAATCATCATGTTATGATTGATTACTACATCTATTTATTTAATTTATTTACCTATTTAGGTTTCACACTTTACAATGAAAACTCTATGATCAAAGGTTTACAACTTGACGTTGATCTCCTAGTTTGCATGTTTACAATCAGTTAGACTAATTAAAACAATTACATATGCTTTACTCATCCCTCAAGAAATGGCTTTAAAGATAAGCATAAAGATAATTATAAAACTCAAGTGTTTGATCTGACATGAAACTCAGATCCACATTTCTCCGAAATAAAATTGTCTATCAGTAGACTGGTGCTCAGGTTGCTCTGTAGTCTTTGCTCTTAGGTTTCTCTGTGAACTGTGTTGTCAGTTTACTCTATAAACTATCTATTAAGTTACTCTATGAGATGTGTTGTTGGTTTACTTTGTAAAGTGTCTGTTGGTGATCATTGTACTAATACACTTTTGGTGATCTCTGCACTTGTCTGTTTCGGTGACCTCTATTTGCTGTCACTTGGTGACCATGTTACCGACAGTCCAAAAATTGTTTTCCTTGTATACTAATGAAAAAATATTATCCCTTAGGATTATCAAAGGTATTATAAAAGTTGAAGATATTTTTGTGAGAGTAGGGGAAATCAACATATATATAGAAACCAAATTCTCCAACAATTCTAATCCCAATCACAATAACAAAGATAAGTCCAAGTTTAGGAATACAAAAAAAAATGTAGTAAATGATGGAGTTGTAGAAGCATCTCATATCAAACCAAACTAACTAGTTTTTAGTCTCTCGAGTAATATTCAAGCTGATAAGACTACTAAGACTAAATTTACGTCCAAAGATACTTATGGATATAATAAAGAAGAAAACCTTGGGTAGCTTGTCTACAAAGAGAATTCACTCCACTTCGAGGCCACTTGATGTAGCATTGAAGGATCTTCTAACACATAAGATTATCACATTGCTTGAGGCAAGACCCTGGGAGCTCCAAATTAAGACAAAGTGGTGGAATGACAACAATTATTGTGAGTATCACCACAATAAAGGTTACAAGACAAATGAATGCATGAAACTCAAACATGACATTCAAGATCTAACTGATATTGAAATGATCACAGTTGATCGACATAAGACCAATGGTGATCACATGAGATTCAAACAAACTCTACCGGTCAAATACAAGAAAGGTGGAACATCCAACTCTAAAGATGCCAAAGTGAATTACAGTTACCTAGGCAAAAATATGATCAATATGCTCAATCCTTATGAGCATTGTATCAACCTCATTATCATCAAGGACAAAAAGGAGTCTGCATTTTCTAATGCGGTGACATGAAGCCAATCCAAGGTTACTCTTAAAGTTGTCTCATCAAAGCAGCCCACATCATCAAAACATGTTACCTCCAAGAATCTCCCATCATCCTCATCATCAAATTACAGATTGGTAGATCAATTGAAACGTACCGTTGCTCAAATATTGATCCTAAAATTTCTCAAAATCTCTCTGACATATAAAGAGATTCTCAAATGAGCCTTTCTAGAAATGACTATGCTAAAGGACCTACATGTTAGTCGATTTCAAGGCATGGTTGGTCATTTACCAACACAATGCCATCTCTCTTTCTCAAGAAAGGATGACAACTCACTCAATCGTTTGCATAACTAACCACTTCACATAGAGGTCCTAATTTATAAGCATCATTTAAAATGAGTCTTGATAGATGGAGGGGATGGTTTTAATATCTGTACCCTAATCTTGTGGCAAAATTGGGATTCTATTGAAATGCAATAGATTCCAGGAGAAAGATAACCATAATAGGATATATGAGGAAGAAGAAAGATCATCAAAAGGGTTAGTTGTATTTCCAATCACAGAGGGACCAATTGAGAGGTATGTCATATGTCAAATTCTTGACCTACCTCTAGCATACAA
>MU226498.1:0-60016 GCA_018584345.1 Thuja plicata
ACACATGGAAAAGAGGACAAGTGTTCATGTAGGGATTCTATAGGAATCTCCTACTTACATAATAAATAAACTAAACTACCTTGGTTTATAATATATTTTACCAAGGAAAGATTACATATTCTAACATATCCAAAGAAACATTGCATCATCAAGGCGTGAGGTTGTAGACTTATGGAAAGACATCTAGTCAATTAGTGTCAAAACACTTAGTCATCCAGTATTTCTTGAGTGATCAGTATTGCCTGAGTGATCAGTGTGACCCAAGTGACCAGCATCGCCCAAGTGATCAGTATTTCCTCAGTGACTAGTATCACCCGAGTGATCAGCATATTGCCCAAGTATCAGTTTATCACCCGAGTAGACTTTTGGACCTGAGTGACAATATTGGCCCGAATTTGTATATATTGTTTTATATCATTATGTCTAATGGAAGCCGACTTATGAATTTTTTTTTTGGATAAGATATATATAAGACATTTTTTATCCAAAAACTGCAATAGAAGAGTATGTAGTAGAAGTGTATATGCGAATATGAAGTGGTATATTGATTAGAATATTTTAGAAGTATAAAGTATAGAAGAGACTCGTCCATCATAGTCAGGTGATTACTTATAAATCAAAGGATCTTATTCAAAAAATCAGATTTGCCTAAGCAGATCATCTACTGGTTCATTCTAATAGGTGGATTAGAAAAATCCTCTAACCAGGTGGACCTAACAGTCCTTTGTAAGTCTCGTAACAGAGTTGCATTATTTATTGTATTGTATCAAATCCTTTAATAAGGTCAAACTAACAGTCCTTATTGCTCCTAACAGGGCAGGACATCAGAAGTGGTCAATGTAAGCTCTAACAGGCTAAATTTATACTACAGTACTAAATCTTGTGGGTACCATCCCCACCCTAGTTTTACTTTCTATTTGGAAGGTTCTGGGTAACCAAATACTGTGTTATGTGTTATGAATGATTATTTCTTTTCTATCCATGCAATCATATTAGACAATATAATTAAGGTTAAAGAAGAATAAGTTTTATCGGTTCCTAATTCACCCCCTCCCCCCCCCTCTCAGCCACATTGCATGTAATATATTTCCAACAATTGGTATCAGAGCTAAAGGTTCTCTCTATAGTAGTTTAACAGCTTGAGCAAAGATCAGAGGCAATGGAAATATACAGACTAGAGAAATCCATTGAAAATGAAAAGATAGATCTACAAATGGCCATGGATCAGATCAAGAAACTCAAAGAGCAACTCTCTCTTTCCCTGAAAATAAGAAAAGATTTAGAAATACAAATGAATGACGGGAATTACATAGAAGAAAGAATTGAAGATTTTTGCAAAGACAAAAGTTCTAAAGAAGCTTATGCAGTCATTGAAGACTTGCTTGCAAAGAATCTCAATCTACATGAGGAAGTCAGAAAGTTGAAAAGAGAACAAGAAGTTCATTCAGTCAGATTGTGTGAAGTCATAGAAAAAAAGAATCAAGAAGAAGATGATATAAATTTGGCACAAGATGATAAGAGATTTCTAAGTACAAGATTAGAAGAAAAATAAAATGAAATCCATCATTTGTCACTCCAGCAAGTAGATTTGGCAAATCAACTCAATAATGCAAATCAAGAAGTTGTCAACCTAAGAACAGAAAATGAAAGATTGCAGAATGATCTCAACACTGAAAGGAAAACCAATGAAAGTATGATGAATTCACAAGGTAGTATAGAAATCAGACATCATGGACAGACTGGACTAGGTTATACTAAACAAGGTGAATCCTCAAAGAAAGGAGCTCAAAAGGACATGAAACCTACTTGTAACCACTGTGGTAAGTTAGGGCATACATCAAATAAATGTTGGAGCAATGGAAAATCAAATTTTAATGGTAAGTGCTATAGTTGAAAAAATCATGGATATAGAACATGTGAATGCACTGAAAAACCTAAGTTTGAAGGAAAATGTTTCAAATGTAACAAATAAGGTCATAGATCCTCCAAGTGCAAAACTAAGAAATGGAACCCTGCTGAACAACTAGCTAAAGCAATTTTTGGTTGGGATTACAACATATGGTATAGATGTTGTCATTGTGGAGAATATGGACACATTGGTGAAAATTGTACAAAATCTCACCTCTGAAGAAGAAATCCTACTAAGAGATGTTATGTGTGTAATCAACTCAGTCATCTAAGAAACTATTGCATGAATAGAGAAAAAGTGGATACTAGTTTTGAGAAAGTCAAAGAAAAGGTCTCAAAAATCAAAACTCAGATGAATAAACAATGTGAAAGGAAATCCTCTAAAAATTCAGACCAAAACAATGAAGGATCAAATGGCACCCAAGATAGTGAGTTGGTGGATCTACCATCACAAAATAGAGATGAAAGGAAATGACTGGAACTACACATTCAAGCCATCATAAATTAGTTCTAAATATTCTAGCAAGTCTAAATCTGAATATTGATGCGTTAGAACATATTATGGGGCTAACCGAGTCAGGATCTCAGTTGCACCCGGGCTACTCTAGCTTAACTGAGCTGAGTTGGGTTTTATAAGAATTGGAAAGTTATTTTTCATTGAGCTTCTGAGTAAGCCTGGGAGAACTACCCAAGCTATGCCAGTTGCTATGTATAGAGCATTGAATGAAATAATTAAATGGTAAAAATTCTTATAAATGATGAAACAAAAAGGTTATTGTTTACAAAGATTTTAGTTTGTAGAGAAATTCAGAGCCCTTAGTGATTCAGAGTGAATTTGTGTTTGGAAGAAAAGTTTGATAAAATTCTCTGAGCGATATGGCATCCACATCTAGCAGCAAAGTTAAGAAATGATCGGAGATGTTGGTAAGAAATGTTGTCTGTAACCCTCTAGAGTTTAAGCTTCATCCGGTAGTAGTAGAGGAAATAGATATGTTGGGAGCTCATTCCTTGATTCCTCCAAGGGTATTACTGGTAAATGATATTCGGAGCTTCTATCATTGTAACATCTAGGAGCTTGGAAAAATTTAGATGAATCAAGCATATGAAAAATTGTGCATAGGCGGGAATCTGAAGCCTGAGTACAAGCATATTGAGGTTAAAGGTTTAACCCACATCCTACACATGCCAAAGAATTTTCAAATCAAATGGATTAGATTCATTCTTAGCCACGTTCATGATTTGCATCTATGGTTGGAATAGATTGAAAAGATCACAAAGACAATGATACACTGAGTAACAGGGCATCCCATGCTTGAAAAAGCTAAAGCTACCAAAACCCTAACCAAAGATAAGCTAGCTGAGTTAACTATTGCAGAGTGGGACGAAAGAGGCATGAGAATAAACAGAGTTATTGACATGGAATTGAAGTTTGGAATTAATGTGATAGCTCACAAGATATATAGTCCCAGCAGACCAAATAGTGTATCGTGTGAAGTTGTGTACTTAGCATACAAGGTGGTAAAGAAAAATCTGGTATTTGACCTAGCCGAGTTGTAGCTCATTTATCTAAGAAAAAACATGGAAAGCATCCAGGCATCCAAGACAAATCCATGTAAGTTCGGTTCTCTTTTGGTCTTCATATTCTTTTATTTTCAAAAATTATTTCCTTCCAAGGGCATAGTAGTATGGAAGAAGGATAGACCCATAATTCATCAGATAAATGAATTCATAGCTAAGTTAGGAGATAATTTTGAGAATATCATGGATGGATATTTTGAGAACTTCATATAGAAGATGCAAAGTAGATATAGGATTCCTAAATAACTAGTTGAAGATTACAAGGATAATATTTGTTTCCTAGTTGACTGTGATAATGTTTACATACAAGTTGTAAAGCCTAGATTTTCATGGGTGAAACCTCTTGCATATGAGGTTAACATAGATGAAACCAAGAATATCATTGAAGGTCTTGTGAATGAGACTGTTAATCCCAAGGCACCTTATTTTGGTACCTATTAAGAAGAAAAAAGTAGGATATCTATAGAGATAGAGATTTCTAAAATTTTGAAAAGATGAAAGAAAAGGATGGAACAGTTTGAAAAGAAGTTTGGCAAGACTTCAGACTCTCCTTCTATCACTAAGATTAAAAAGGATATAGTTAAGATAGAAGATGACATATCTGAAGAGGAAGAGGAAGAGGTAGAAGTAGAACCTCTTAAGAAGAAAAATAGGATAGCTCTCAAGAAAACACCCAAGGCCCTTACACCTATCTTTACTACTAGCAAACCAAGGAGATCAAGAGGGAGACTTCTATTGGGAAAAGATGATGATGATGATATAGTTGTCTTCAAGAAACCACCACCTACACTTGAGTAGAAGATTGAAGATCTGAAAGGAGGCAGTGGCATGAGTTCTCTTAATTCATTGAATTATGCTTCAAGGACTAAGGAGGAATAGAAGAACATAGAGGAAGTAGTTGTGGAGAAAATGGCTAAATGGAAATATGACCCTTCTGAGTTAAAGAGCCATATGAAATTTTTTTTTTTTATTCAAGGCAGTATCTATTCCCTGGCTCAATGCAGTACGAACTGAAAAATACATAAGGGAGCAGACCTTAAGGGAAGTTATTCCTGCTATAAAAAATAAAAAATAAAATAGGCACTAACCAAATTTGAAAACAATTATACTCCGAGATTCAGAACCTTCCAAATAATGAAAAAAAAAGATAGAAGATGTAGTGCAGCATGCCAAAACAGTGTGGAAATCTATATTTGAAATCAAGGAGGATGATAAGGCATAATCACTGAGCACTGATCCTCTGGAACATACCAATGATGATACATTACCCGAGGTACAGACAATTGAAGAGTCTAATGCTAAGAAGATTGTAGTTGAAGTGATGGCATCCTTGCCCCAATCACCTATCCATAAAATATTGTCTCTGAGAAAAGGATAAGGGTAGGAAATCAAAATCAAAACTAATAGGAACCGAGAAACAGGCTCCACCTATTACTGGTCCAAGCACAACTGAGTTAAAGATGGACAAGGTAAATGTTTCTTCAGGCACTATTGATTCTTCAGTTACTTTTGATTCAATAGTTGGTACAGTAAAGGTCAATGACCTAATTCAATTGAATACTGAGGTACAAGTTGAGGATGGAAAAGGTAAGGAAATTATTCCTTCACCTAATCCCAAGATCAAAGGTAAAGATAAGGAAGTGAATATTGATGAGATTGATCTTGAAAAGGACATTATGGTTCCAAATTGGGATCTTTCCAACTCGTCTGTAGAAAAAATGGATATACTTGGAGAGCTATGGAAGAAAAGAGAAATCCAAAAGAAGCTCCGAGAAGAGAAAAAGAGGAACAAAGTGCTTGAAGATATAAAAGGCATATTCTAGGATACACTACAGATTGTAGTCAATGAGAATGACTCCATTATCCAAAAACAAATAACTTCATAAGTCAACTTCCATTAGACATAATGATATAAAAAAATATATGCAAAGTCAGCCCAATACTGTCACTCAGGTCCAGAATTCTACTCAGGATACACTTCTACTACATACTCTTCCTATTTCATTTTTATTTTCATTCAAATTCTTCTCTATTCCCCTTTACATTAGTTTTTCTCAATTGGTATAGATCAGATCTGTGGTTATTTAGTATTTTTGATAACAATATCATTAGCTCTACCTCTTTCTTAATTCAAAGCAACAAAGGGATAAAAATCCTTCAAACATGGATATTTCATTGGCATATTTATTACCAAGTGGTGTCAATCATATTTTTCTTGAGGTGGTTTTGTTTTCTAATGTATGTTGTGAAGAGCGAAAATGGCCCTTTTAGATGATCCCCATTTTAGATTATACATTTTGGTGAACGCAACTCATAACATTCCTATTTTGATTTTGATTGTTCTAGATCCTTCTTGCATGACATTTCCACTTTTATTTGATGTCTAGATTTAGCTTGTATGCATTGCATTAATCAAATAGTTACATCATACCTTTGCTACATTGTATGTATTTAGATCTTGTTTTCATGCACTACATTGATTGCATTTACATATAATTTAAATACATAGATCCATTGCATTATTGAATTTTCATTTTTCATGTTTTCACATTTCAAAAACAATAAGAAATACAAAAATATTTCATTCCATGCATTATTTTCACTTTCATTCTATGAATGAGGTTGTTATCATCATTTACTAGTTCAATTTTAAGTTTCTTTCAATAATTTAAAAATGTTTCCTTTCATGCATATGATGATAGTTTACTTCTTAATTTCATCCATAATCATACTATTCCCTCTCCCAAAATTGATTCCACCTATGAGAAAATTTTAACACAAGAAGAGCATATTAACATTTCTTCAAAGAATCTCCCTCCTAAGGATGAGATCTTGGAGGAGGATGTTGATCGTTCTCCTAAAATGTATCTCACTCATGAAAATATTTTGGTGCAAGAGAAGGATATTTGTGTTAGATAACTAAGAGGGGGGTGAATCAGTTAGTTCTAGTTATACTACAGTCCCAAATACTCCCAGATGTATATAACAACAATTTCAAACATATAAATCAACTTGGTGAAATATGAACTGTGATCTCAAACTTAATACAAACTTAACTACCAAGTAACAATAAATCAATACTATGATTACCGATCAATGCAAATAAAGTAATGTGTAAAAAAAATAAAAATCCAACACATCCATACACATTAACACAGATTTTTAACATGGAAACCCTACTAAGGGAAAAACCACCTGGGACAGGTAACCCAAAATAATTCACTCTTCTAAAGTGAGCTCGGTGAAGAGATAACCCTGTTAAAGGTTACAATGCACACTATTAGGTGTGACCTAGTTAGAGGATCTACCACTAATAGTTATCCCTTGACCAATCATTCACTATGGGGTCAACAAGAAAACAATCAAGATTCATTGAATGTCATAATAAAGACTTTTAAGTCCTACTCGGTTAAGAGATTTTCTGTAACAATGGTTAAAATGATACAATAATGATTTGACTCATATACAACTCTATTTTCATATTTTTAGATCTATGCTAAGTACATAATACCTTTGATCAATAATCACTTCAGTCCCTCTAATTTTTCATACTCTGTTCTTCTCGGTAAATGCTCTTTCTCAGTCACTTGGTGTTGTTTGGAAAATTGCTCGGTTTTGTCTTCAACCAGTTTGATCAGTCATGCATAAAGTTAATCTCTTCAAAAATATGTGTGCACATCATGTATGATTCATAATTAATCTCTTGTCTCTTATATAGACATCATAACTCATTTAATTTCCATCCTTATATTTTTCTTCTTAATCTCCATTTTTTATTTTTCCACTTCATCCTTCCTCAGCAGTTGCGTTAAAAACACATTTCAATCTCCTTCGTCTGATCATCTTGAATTTTCATAGCTCTTTGATCAACATAAAAAACTTTATCAATTACCTCAAAATCATAAACAATTTCCACCTCAATATCTTAGTCGGCCTTCATTTTTTTTTGCTCGGCCAATACCATGATGCGTCGGTGATACCTAGCTTGGTTAACATTGTGCTTGGTATACACTATGTTTACTCAGTGTCCACTGTTCCAACTCAGTATATACAAAACTCTTCAATTATGGACTGCATAAACTTTGTTTATTCTAGATCTTCAATCCATAATAGATGTTTTTTACCACAATGATAATCAAATAAGTTGACATCAATGACAATACATTAACTGATTAATGTCTATCATCATATTAGTAACTCGGTTGATCATCAACTCAATGAATTCAAACATACAATCAGTTGTAGTTAATGCATGAAGTTAATCTCTTCAGCAATATGTGTGCACATCATGTATGATTCATAATAAATCTCTTATCTCTTATATAAACATCATAACTCGTTTAATTTCCATCCTTATATTTTTCCACTTAATCTCCATTGTTTATTTTACCGCTTCATCCTTCCTCAGCAATTGTGTTAAAAACATGTTTCAATATCCTTCGTCTGATCATTTTGAATTTTCATAGCCATTTGATCAACATAAAAAACTTTATCAATTACCTCAAAATCATAAACAATTTCTAGCTCAGCATCTTGGTCAGCCTTTGGTTTGTTTTACTTAGTCAATACCGTGATGCGTCAGTGATACCTAGCTCGGTTAAAACTCTTCTCAGTATACACTATGTTTACTCGATGTCCAATGTTCCAGCTCAGTGTATACAAAAATCTTCAATTACCGACCGCATAAACTTTGTTTATTCCAGATCTTTAATCCATGATTCTCCTATTTGGTATGAGCCATTGGATAGTGGCATTGATTATTCTCTTCCTCATGAAGCAACCTTGATAGAAGAAGATGATATTATGGTTGACGTTTCTTATACTCCCTCTAGAAGTGACACGTTCATTCACGATATTGATCCTTCTACTAGAATATCCTCCCTTTATGAGGATATTTTGGGGCAAGAGGAGGGCATTATTAAAACCTTTCTTAATATCACATTACCTTAATTTCACAACCCTTTTAGAGATGAAGCATTAATGGCAGTCCCTAGTACCTATTCTAAAGATTGTCCTACTCATTAGGATACCTTGAAAGAAGATGATAATATCATTACTAATTTACTTAATGATCTCTTTTCTAGTGATGAACCCATGAACAATAAAGATATTTATCAAGTTAATATTGTCAATGTTTTGGGTAGTGAAAATCCTAAGGTTGTCATATTTGTCAAGATACCCCTCAACCTCAAAATAAACTGGTCATTGTGGTGAAAGGTTCTCAACAACCTAACTATCATGAAGTCACTCATACTTATAACACAAGAACTAGTAGATAGCCTACAAGTAAATTTATTTCTCCTTATCTTCATACTTCCCGACCAGTGCTTCTTTCTACACCCCATGTCCCTCAAAATCTTGAAAAGGACAATGATTTAGTAGAACAACTTCATGCTACTCCAGCCGAGATATCTCTTTTGGAGCTTCTTCAAACTTCACCTACTTATCATGAAGCATTACAATAAGCCTTGAGAAATGTGAATGTCCCACATCCTAGGAAATACAATATAACATCCATCTCCTAATGTGTGAATTCCATAAATAAAAAGGCTCAAATTGTGTTCTCTCAAGATGAGTTGCCTCCTAAAGAAATTCAAGATCAACATGATTCTCTGCTGGTTGTTGTCCTTATCAATGGTAATCTTATTTTAAGAAATTTAATTGATAATGGATCTGGCCTTAATTCTTATAGAATTGACTTATTACACAAGATAAATTTGGATCTTTCTTTAATCAACCCTGATTCTATTCCTATTCATGGCTTTGAGAATGTTGCTAAACAAACCTTGGGTATTATTGATTTTCAAGTTAAGGTAGGTTCTATTATTTTAACCACACCTATTCATGTCATGTCTAGTGCTTTTAATTATAACCTTATCTTAGGAAAACCATGGTTACATTATATGCATGTTTTTCCTTCATCTCTTCATCAAAAAGTGAAGCTCATCTATAAAAACACCATGTATACCCTTGTTGCTGATGATACGATCCAAAATTTCTTTAAAACTGAATCTAATTCTTCTTCTATACCTACACCATTTAAAAAAAACATATCTTATTCTCTAAAAGATACTTCATCTCCTTCAAGTTTTGTTTTAGATGATGATTAGGGTTCATTAGACTTCATGCCATCCTTTTTGAGTGAATATAAAGTTCCTAACATGGGACTCTTCAGAGAGCCTAGTGTATCATGGGTTCAACTTGATTCTAAAAACAATTCAACTCATAATCTCAAATATAGTTTAGGATGTGTGAAAAATGATAAACATATGGAATATTTTTGTGCCAAATATCCTCCTTTTCCAACTCCTTTTTCATCTAACATTGTTGGAAATAATGGGAAGTGTGTACTGAGAGGGGAGGGGTGAATCAGTACCTCTAAAACTTTTATCTCTTTTAACCTTTATCTATTATGTAATCAATTGTATAACCAACCATATGTTCTATACTATCTTTGTGTGAGATATATCAATTCTTAAACTTTAACAAACATGTAAACATTCATAGAAACATTCATGAAATTAATTGACTCATAACACAAGATATGGTAACACGAAAAACCCCTGTTAGAAGGTAAAAATTGCGGTGGGGATGGCACCCATAAAAACTTCACTATCTGCAAATTGGAAGGTGTCGGTTAAGGAATACAATTTGATCACTTCTGATGATCTACCATTTTAGGAGTATTATGTGGAGACTGGTTAAGGTCTATTATGTTAAGAGCTTTAGCAACACTATTTAGTGTGCACTCGGTAAAGAGATTTACAATAGGATTGTTAAATCCACCTTTCTTGAAAGGATTTCTTCTATTTTCTACACTTGTTAGAATGTAGAAAAAAATAATCATTGAACTGAGTGTATGCAATCTAACAATTTCTGATTATAGATCCATTACAAACCACATGTATAAATGTATCACCTAATGTGATTAATTAATACCTCTTTTTCTCGGTAGCCTTTGTTCTTGGTTCTTAATAACCAATTTCATCTTTTGTTGTTCTGCTTCTTGAAACTCTCAGTCTAATCCATAGATGTTCTTGTTGGCTACATTCATCCTCTCATCCTTCTCAGTGAATGATTACAACATCTATTTATAACATAGATTGACCTAATTTAGTTTCATGTATTACAAAACCAACTCTATGATCAAAGGTTTACAACTTGACATTGATCTCCTAGTCTGCATGTTTTTAATTAGTTAGACTGATTAAAATAATTACAATAATGTTTCTTGTTCCTCAAGAAATGTTTTTAAAACAAATCAAGACTCTAGAAATAGAATATAGCTATTTTATCTAATGTGGAAGTTAGATCCACTTTTCTCTCGATATAATTTACTTTCGGTGTCTGATGTTCAGTTTTCTCTAAAATAAGTTTGACTGTCTTTTGGTGTTCCTTGGTTGAACTGTCTATCAGGTTACTCTCTTGTCTATACTCTCATTTTGCATTGTATTCTACTCGTCAAGTTCCATTGTTGGTTTACTCCTGTCGGGCTCCACTTCATCATCTTCGGGTTGCACTTTCGGTTTACACTGTAAAACTGTGTCGTCGGGTTTTTCCTTAGTAATTTCGGTTTGAACTGAAAACCTGACTTTCAGTGTAGTTTAACTGATGGATTATTACAATTTTTTTCTCATTGCATACTAATGGAAAAACTTTATGTCATCAAACATTTCTTCCATGTCTACATTTAATGAAGAAAATTTTTTTCCTAACCTTTTTGCGCTAAATCAATTACTTGACCTAAACAAAAGAAGAAGCATAGTTATGACCTTATGAATTTCCCTTTTTGTATGTACCACCGATACCATGACCACTCTACTAATTAATGTAATCATTGTATTAAAAAATTTAGAAACTCATTGATAAAGATATCATTCACATAATATGTCGCAATGAGTTAATTTTTAATTCTAATTTCTTTAAATAACATTTAGGTCCCTATTATGTTTCTCCACACTAAGTGACATTTTTAGCCTATCCTTTGGGGCCTCATTGTCATTCATGGTGTGATCATACTTTTTGAGTAGCATAATAGGCCCTCTTTCTCCTTATCCTTGTCTCCACAATTGGGGGCAAGGTTAGTATATCAATCTCCCTCATCTTCTCTTAAGAATCCACTTTCCCCTTGGTTAAGTGGAATTTTTTATTATATAATATCCAATATTACATAGATATGTTGGTTTACATTAATGATTCTCTTCTAAAACAGAGATATGCATCCTTGATCATAACCTTTTCATTGTTCACAATTGGGTTTCCATGGTAAATAAATCCCTTACCTTGGGGGCTAAAAGCATGTCATCCTTCCTCAAGAATTCCTTTACCTAGTAATGGGCTTTTGGCTTGATACACTTCTCACATGATTCATGTTTTTTCACTGATGGAAACTAACATAATTGCATACATTCACATAAATTTATTTGATCTAACCAAAAGTCAGAATGAATATTTGGCTAAGTTTGGAAGTGGACAAAGTACTTGACAATTTTTGATATATGGTCTGGTACATAATTCTAGTTTGGTATTTTGAGGTGCAAACCTAGAGGAATTTCTATGAGGGTATATTCTATCAAAATCTAAATTAAAAAGGTCTAAGTTTATGTTGTGTTTGAGATATGAGGATCTGTATAGCAGTTTTTGGGTAAACAGTGATGAACATTAGCAGGGTGTAAGTTAGTTTTTGAGTTTGAGGATGTTGAGCCAACATGTGAGATAGCGTATATGCAATTATTTTTGGTCCATATCATGTTTTACATACAAATCTATCCATCAATTATAACATGTTTCATTATTTTAAGAAGTGTCCTTGTGGCTAACCTATGAATGATGAAACTGTTGTAGCGGATATATATAATTGACATATTTGATCATTTTGGTATATGGTATGTATGTGAAAGATATAGAAAGATAAGGATTTGAGGCCCAGATCATAGTGTACCTAATTAGAACTATTTTGGCATTTGTAGATGTTATGTACCAGTTCAATAAGTTCTATGATATTATACTTATCATATAGGAAGTAATCCTTTTTGTATTTGGGTAGTGAGCTCTAGGTGGTAAGCTTGAATGCATGTGCATTCCATTTTGTAAACCTTTAGCAGGGTATAATACTTTTGTAGAGTATTTTTATTTGTGGGTTCAATCCCCACATTGTATTTTTCCCTAATACAGTTTCCACGATAAAAAACTTGGTGTTATGGTGTTGTGAATGATTTCTTTATGATTTAGCATTTTACTTTTCATTGTATGTGCTATATTGTTGAAGAATTAGGTTAACAAAGTTAAAAATTGTAGAACACTAATTCACCCCCCTCCCTCTCAGTGTTCCTTAATACAAACATGGGTAAGGTGTGTATTCTTCCCTTCTTGTTCGACATCTCTTCCTTTTCATCATTCAAAAGGATCCCCTTTACACTTCTTTCATGGTATTTCTTTGCATTCATCCCTTCCTTGACCGCCTAGGAGTTGTGACCTCTTTGGCTTGGACTGGGTGTTTCTCATGGGATACCTCCTTTGTGTTAAAGGTTCCTTATCCTTGTTTCTCATATCCTTAAAATGTCAAAATAGTCTCTTTTTCCATCTTGGGGGGGGGGGGGCATATATGGCCTCCTTATTTCAAATATGTTTTTTAATTTAATCATGTTAGGTAGATTACACTAGCATAATGCAACTTTTTAGGGCTAGATCACTATCATTTATACATTTTTGGCTGATTTCCTTGGATACAATGCTTTCCTTGGTTATTATTACTATTGGTTGAACTACTATAACACAACTTGCTAGCCCATTTGACCTCTCCTTTTCATACATTTTCAATATTGATAGACTATCATAACACAATTTGCTAGACCATTTGACCGATTCTTTTCATGAGTTGACTAGCATAACACACTTTTCTAGACCATTCAACCTCTCATTTGAATAAATTTTCATGATTTCACTAGCATGAAATAGACCATCAACTCCCTCTTTACATTCTCTTTTATGAGTAGAGCTAGCATAACACAATTTACTAAACTATTTCCCCCTCTCTTCTCTTCTTTCTCTCTCATGGATCACCTAGCGTAACACAAATGGCTAGCCTATGTCATCCATGGTTGTCTTATTCTCTCCTCCATAATTCCATAGCATAAAAAACTTTGTTATTTTATTTATCATAGAATATTATCTTATCATTGATGTGTTCTCTTGCTCTTATTAGGTGACCACTTGTTCTTTTGCAATTGCTTTCTGAGCATGATGCTAGTAGTTGAGACTTTTTCTTTAGTGAGGTCTCTTCAACTAGTTGACTTGGAATCTTAATAAGATTTAGAATTTTGTTGATTATTTTGTGTCCTTTCATATGGATGTACAAGTTAAGATCCTTGGTTTGGTGGCATGTGTACTTAAACTTAGTGATATATTATCTCCTTCTAGTTTACCTATGATCTTCATCTTTCTCTCTCTTTCTTCTACTTTATCATGATCATTAGGCAGACTCATACTCTCATTAAAGTGGGGGCTAAATGTATCATCCTAAAAATTAAACACCCTTAATTAGGTGCTCATTTTAGACCCATTTTAGTGTATATGGGTCCCCACATTAATTTCATGTTCTTCTAATGCTCATTGGGCCTTTATTAATTTAAATCAATGTTCAAATTAATATTACGAGTCATCTCTTAAATGGTCTTCACCAATTTATTACATCTCCTCTCTCTAAGATAGGTCTTACCTCATTTTAAAGTTCAACACGTGATTTCCACATCTATCAATCTCATATCTTCGTGTGGCTTATCTTTTGGGCCCTAGAAACTGTCAACTTTCTCCCCATAAAATTCCCCTAAATTTTGTCAACAACATGTTAACTTTTTGGGTACATGTTGTAAATTCCTGTCATGTTCCCTGTGAACATGTCAACTATTTGGGTGCATATTGTAAAATGCCCAACATGTTCCCTATGAACATGTTGACTTTTTGGGTACATGTAAATTCTTGATATGTCCCTAACACTTTCACTTGAAATTTTAAGGTTGGAATCCTATGGTTACATACTCCCCAAAGATAGCCTTGTATATCATTATCATTTTTGTAAGTAAAACTAAAGGTAAATTTGCTTTGAAATCTCTATATAAATCCCCCCCCCGCTTTTCTATTCTTTCATAACAACAAGAGGTGGAGAAAAGAGGAGGAAACCAATCAATCAATAAATTTGATTTCAAGAGCATTTTCAAGGTCTTCAAATCATTCTTCTCCTCCTTCATCAAGCATTATGGAAAAATAAAAAATCCATGGTTTCCTTTTGGGTTTTTGTGGAGTTCAATCTAGTGCATCAACATTTTTTATCACATCCAAAGAAGCATTGCATCATCAAGGCATGAGGTAATTTAAAATTCAGATATAGTTCCTATCTCATCTTTCCTTATGCAATTTCCTTTCATTTTATAGGTTGATTCCTAAATAGGGGGTTGACTAAGGAAAATCCCCTTAGCCAACCTTCTTCCCCATTGTTTTGTGTGTAGGAATATGTTACAGAGTTTTTGACGAAGATCTGGGAAGATTGAGACTAGACAGAGTAGCCATGAAAATTTTAGACCAAAACCTAGGGGACAGGTGTCCATTGGCATCCTTTTCCTCCCAAAAATTAATGAAATTTTTGGGCCAAATAGTTTCAGGTCTAGGGATCATAGATCTGTAGTTACAAGTCATTTTGGGCTTCTTGCAGCCATAAATTCAAGTATGAAAACTCTTTTTTCCTATCTTATTTTTACGTGCTTTCAAATTCTTCTCTATTCCTCTTTACATGATTTTTTCTCAATTGGTTTTAGATTAGATCTATGTTTATTTAGTCTTTTGCATATCAATATCTATATTTATTCCTCTTTCTCAATTCAAGCGTGGATATTTCATTGACATCTTTCTTACCAAGTGGTGTCAATCATATTTGTCTGGAGGTGGTTTTGTATTCTAATGTATCTTATGAAGTGGAGAAAATAACCCTTTTACATGATCCCCATTTTATATTATAAAATCCTTTTCTCCATATTTTTTTTTCCTCTAAATGACCTCTCTAAACATACCTAAGAAGGTGTCTCTAGATTTTTTTCTAATCCTTTCTCTTCATTCTCTAATTCTTTATTATTATTTTTTAAATATTTTCTTTCTTCTGTAGGAGTGACAAGAAAATCTTCTGATTCAATCTTTGGTCCTAGAATAGTTTGATCCCATACTTCATTGAACTTGACATTTTCACTTTCTACCACTTTCTTCAACCTCATATTATAGCACCAATATGCCTTAATTATAGTAGAGTATCTCGAAACGATACCTTCATCTAATCTTGCATCAAATTTTTGAATATTGCCTTCATCTCTTCTAATATAACATTTACTTAAAAAAATTATGAAATATTTGATAGTGGGTACTTTTATAAACCATAGCTCATAGGGATTCTATGTATGATTTACTCTAATCTACACTCTGTTGAGTAGATAGACATTTTGTATATTAGCACTATTCTAGCCATATCAACAACGTTCTAATTTTTATTTTAACTACATTTTAATTGTGGAGTCCTAGGAGAATATAATTTTCTTCTAATTCCATACATCTCATATAAGATGTTAAATTTATATGATGTAAATTCTCCCTCTCTATCAAACCTCAGACATTTAATCCTAGTATCCATTTGATTTTAAACAAAGTTTTTGAAAATTTTAAATCTATCTAAAGATTTTGATTTATCTCTAAAAAAATGTAACCCATTTCATTCTAGCATAATTATCAAAAAGAAACATCAAGTAGCATTCACCATTGAGTACTCTTATTCTTTTAGATCCTCATATAATAGTGTGTCTCAACTCTAAATATCTTGTGGTTGAATATTTGGTTTAGTTTGTTCACATGTATTTTTCATTGATGTCAAAATGGCAAGGTATGATTGTCATAACTTTTCTATTTGTTTGAGAAGTTTACTGAGGAAATTGATTGTGAAGTTGTTCTATAGAATGTATAGTAGTTGTCTCTGATAAAGATGTCTTCTCATTATATGAAAGTGACAACTTGATCTAGATTGGTAATAAGACAACCTTATTTGCAAAGGTGTTTTATGTTTGAACCAAGTTAAATTAATGTCTTAAGAATGATAACATTAAAGTTGTATGTCATTTGCAGAAGGGTTCATGTTTTTATCAAGGTTTTTAGAATTATTCAGTGTTATGTTTCCTTAAAGGTTTAATCTAGACAAGCTTGTTAGCATGTGTAACTAAGAGCTTATAGTTTAAGTTTTTGTATCCTGTTGTAATGCCCTGTCGAGGAACCCTTCGAACATAAGGTCAAATAAGCACTTAACATTTTTTTAAAGGTAAAGGTATGCATTAACCAAACAAGTGAATCTAATAACCATAACACCATAACCAAATTAACCCAACTTATATCAAAGCAAAATCATTGTATAAACATTCACAATCAGAAGACTCAACAATCTTCCAAGGGTTCCAAGATGCCCAAACACAAGCAAGAATGGGAAAAAAAGTTCAAGCCACCTCATGGTAGTCCAGAAAAAGTCCATGAACCACATGGAATGAGACCAAACCAACTACCATAACCACTAGTTGAGGAGACAACTCATCCTCAAAGAAAAACAATACTAAGTTAATTTTAAAACCCAAATTTAAAAGTGAGAGTAACAACATAATACCGAAATGGAAATGGAAAGTGAATGCATGAAAAACATCTTGTAAGCATAGGGAAACCAATAATGAAATCATATTTTTACAAACTTAAGGGATAAAATCTATGCAACATATGCGTCAGATCAGTCTCGAGATATTTGTGTAGAGGTAGGTTTAGACACTGCTAGTTTGAACATATGCATAGAATAAACATATGTGTAGCTATTTTGAATATATGCACAACTGAAAAGGAAAAATGTGTAGGAACAAGAAAACACATGCACAACTAAAATGAATAAATGTGTAGTTTCAAGTACAAGTTTAAAATGGAGAAAATACAAGTATGTTTACTCTAAGGCATGCCCAAAATGAGTACACATCATGCTCAAGAAATCCATCATTGAAATTTGTCCACCATCTGTACACTGGTCCCTAACAGTGGTATTTTGCAATGACACCCTACCATGTAGAACCCTTAGGCCCACCCCACTATGCTCGTGGAGATACTAACCTGGACACAAACACAAGATAAGCACTCACACCAAAAGGGATACACTTGTGCCAAGTAGATGCATAAAATTAGTGGATGGTACAAAGTGTTAATCAAATGATGGAGATGATGAATACCAAGTGATAATAGGTATACATATTTGTAGAAATGGTTAGATCAGTTCTTATTTTTCCATTGATGTCAAGCATTTGATTACTAATTTTTATTGATTTACCATATCATAAGAAGGAGAATTTAAATGGGTGACAAATACAGATCAGAAAATGATGAAGTAATGTTGATATAGTTGTTTACTAATATATATTTTATGTTATCAAATAGATACACTTGATTGATTAAGTCATAGATTGAAAAGAGTTAAGTTATGATTGAAAAGAGTTACTCTAACAAGCTAGACAAATTTAGTTATTATAGAGTTGTTTTAGTCAATTTTAGTTACTGAGCACCAAGAATGAGTTAGGCACGGAGAAGTAAATGAAGTTAGTTACCAAGTTGCAAAGAAAGTTACTGAGTATAGGATATTGATTGAAAATGATGATAAGATCAAATTTAATAAGAAGATATGATGATCTGAATTTTGATAAGTATTAAAGAAAGTTTGTTATAAGATATACGAGTGATAAAATTCGATGATAAGATATAAGGCAAAGATTAAGCAGTTAAAAATGATTATTAGAGTTCCAAGAAAATGTTGAAGTTATGAGGTAAAAGTTAAATGGTTTACCAAGCTAAGATTTGTGAACAAGATGATTGAACTGCTGAGCGCAAATGATGGAAAAACTAATCAAGGAGATTAAGAGGCAAAATTTTGTCTATATAAAGGATGAGAAATAAACATAGATGATGATGTTGGTGAGTTGAATTAAGAAGAAGAAGTTGAATAATAGAAGTTACTAAGCATAGCAGAGAAGCAAAAAGAGAAGAATCTAAGGTCTAAGAGAAGAGACAAATGGAGTATGTGATGCCAATATTCATGTGAGCATAAAGGATCTTGATGGGGAGCTCCAACTCCTAAGAGAAACTTTTCTCTTTTCAAGACATTTTTTTTGGTCTTCCTAGGGTATCTATCTCTACCCTAACTAAAGGAAACTCCTATGGTCCCCTACTCCTCTTAGAGCTCTCCACTAGCTTCAAACTCTCTTCGTGTCTGATAGGGAGGATTGGATGAATCACTTACTAACTCATGCTCTCAGTCTTTCTTGGAAGACTTCTAGGGTGTCTCTCTCCACCTTGAAACCTATAGGACCTTTCTCTTCTAGGTTCCCTTGGCTCTACTAGCCAATCCCTCTACCATTGAATTTCCTTCAATCAAGTCAAAACTTGATGCATTCTTCCCTTACTACACACTAGCCCTTAATACACTCTAAAGGCTTCTAACCTCTAATCTTTTGAATGAGTTCACAGAGGTGTGGAGGTGACTCTAAAAGATTTAATCCATTCAACTAGGGTCATTATAAATCCATCTAATTCCATTTGCAAGTCGATTTCACAAAACTGCATATTTAGGCCTAAAAGGATACTAGCCCTATTAGGTCTCCTTCTCCGAGAAATCAGGGATTTTCTCTAAGTTCTTCCAAAGAAAACCCCAATATTTTCTTGGGATTCCTGGTCCATATGCCCACCCCTCAATTATTTTTGAGGTCTTGGGGTCACAATTGACCATACAATTCCCTAACTAGAAATGAGCAATAACAAGGCTTTTTAGGCCTTTCCTGGCTTCTCTGCAACTTGCTAAGTGTTACCCTCACCAATGGATTCGTAAAGTCTTTCCCTCTTCCATATTTCTTGGAAATAATCATATCTTACTTCTCCAAAATTAATTTCATCACTAACTGATCACCTCTGCAAATTAAGTGCTCTGCACTATGGTCTTTCCTAGTCAGGCTCTTCTCTGGCCCACCTAAGACAAGACACCATAAATAGATCCTGTGCTTTCAAGGGCCCCAAATTATGAAATATTTACAACCATGGAGTCTAGTAAATATTCCCAAAGGTCCATACCATTTGTATGGTGGGAAAATGATCTAGCACCCCATTATTTACAAACCTCCTGGTTCAGTCCAGAGACAGTGAAGAACACAAAATAATTAAAAGAAGTACTTGAAACTAAACAAAAAGATAAAATACCACCACATAGAATATATAAAAAACCTACATTATGCAATGCACTATTCACTTTTTCTTAATCTAATCCATTAAAGTACCTCTACAACACAAAAACAAGAAAATTGCACACACAGTCACTGATGCTTCCTTTAATTCAAAAATTGAAATCCGTACAATAGCATCCAACATTGCTCCAGTGTCAAGGAATCATATAAATAGGGTCCTAAAATAGTTACTAAGTTTCTTGGGCTCTATTTGGTCAATTTGGAAAGAGTTGTCATCTTGTCTGAGCAACTTTTCAAAAGTTGCAAAGTTACAAAATGCAACTTTTGACAATGTTAAACAAAACTAGGAAAATGAGTTCCAAAACTCTTCAAACCTTCTCAAAAACCATGATTATGACCAAAATAAGTTCCTAACCCACATTTGACCCTATTGAGATCATGATGATTTCATCATTACTCTTGTGCAAATTTGAAGGCTTTACAACCTCTTAGCCTTAAATTGCACCTTGCAAAGGTCCTAAGACTTAAAAGACCTAAACCCTATTGTACCTTTACTTTGGTCAACATGAACTTCAAAAAAACATAACCAAAATGACCTAAGGATTACACACAACTGAAATAAAATAATATTTCTCTAAGAAAACCTTTGGGTGCTCCTACACCATACTTCCCCCTCTGCACAAACACTAATGAATGTGAGGAGATATCAAGGACAGATCAATACCACATTTCTTGAAATGAGTTTCCTCCACCCATGTAGCCTTAGAATCTAGTTTTTCCTTCCACTGAAGGAGGTTTTCCATGTACACCTTGTGACTTGTAGACTTCTTCACTCTGGATTCCAAGATTTTGTCTTCTTGAAGCTTGTCTTTAGGAGGTAAGACTTCAGTACTCACATCCTCCAGTATCTCCTTATTGTTCTCATCCACTTCTATCAGTGATCCCTTGTACTTGATTAAGTCAACTACTTTAAACACTGGTGAAATACTTAAACCTTCTAGAAGCTCCACCTTGTAAGCATTTGGTCCATACTTTTCTATCACCTTTCATGGTCCCACTCTCTTCATCTGAAAATTAGTAGGCACTCCCTTCTATAACCTGGATTTGTTGAGATGGATCATGACATAATCACCTACAGCAAAATATATGTCTTTTCTAGACACATCCATCTTAGCTTTGAACTTTTGAGTAGCCTCAGTGATGGTCTTCTTCACTTGCTCATGAATCTCTTTCATAGTTTGAGTGAAATCCTTTGCATGCCCACTCTTATTTTCCATAGATCCTAGTTCTCTGAGTTCACACACACCCCTTTGGTGCATTCCATACACTACCTCAATAGTACTTCTCCCTATTTTCCTATTCACATTGTCATTATATGCATATTTAGCTTATGGTATGACCAAGTCCCAAGTCTGTCCATACTCCTTGGTTAGGCATCTATGAAGGTTACATAACACCCTATTGATCACCTCCATTTGACCATTCATTTGAGGATGGTAAGCTAAACCAAATGAAAATTTTGTACCCAATCTACCCCATAGAGTCTTCCAAAAATGACTCATGAAATTCACATCTTTGTCAAACACTATGCTCAATAGAAATCCATGAATCCTCATAATCTCTTTAAAAAAAGATGAGCAATGTAGCTAGCATCATGAGTGGTCTTACAAGGAATGAAATGAATCATCTTGCTAAATTTATCTACCACCACATAAACACTATCCAACCCTGTCTTGGTCCTGGGAAGACCTACCAAAAAATCCATACTAATTCACTCCCACAATCTATTGGGAATGGGTAAGGGTTGATACAAACCTACATTACTAGCTCCCCCTTTGGCTTTCATAAAAACCACACATCTCTCCACATACCTTTTGACATCCCTTGGCAACTTGGGCCAATAATAAAACCTTTGTACCAACTCCATTATCTTGTTGATACCAAAATGACCACTTAATCTTCCATTATGCTTCTCCTGAATGAGATTTTCTCTCATTGATCCTTTGGGAACACATAGTTGGTTTCCTTGAACAATATCCCACTTTGTAATGTATACTATGAGAATTGACTGTGAAAATGATTCTCAAAATCAGAACATACCTTATATGCTTTAGAGAAGTCTTCACCTTCTTCATACAGATCCTTAAAACCCTCTATCCCAATTCTTTGAAATTATATTTCCTACTCTGTCAACATCCTCCTACTTAGTGCATCTACCACCTTGTTCATTTTTCCTTTCTTATGTTTGATAGTGAATGTAAATTCTTGAAGATACTCCATCCACTTTAAATGCCTATTACTTAGCTTTTTCTTGTGTGTTGATGTAGCTAAGTGCCTGGTTATCTGTAAACACCACAAACTCCTTAGGCAGGAGATAATGTCTCCACTTTCTTAGAGACTGAACTAGAGCATATAGCTCCAAATCATAAGTAGAGTACTTCTTTTTATCCTCATTGAGATTCTCATTAAAGAAAGCTATAGGTCTACCTTCTTGGATTAGTACTCCTCCTACTGCAATCCCACTGGCATCACATTCCACTATGAATAGCTTATCAAAGTTAGGTAGTAAAAGGATGGGTTGAGTTTCCACTTCTTTCTTCAACTTCTCAAAACCCTTCTCTACCTTAAGAGTCCAATTGAACTTATTTTTTAGGCCACCCTTGATAGTATCAAGCACCGGTGCACAAATGCCACTGAAGTTTTTGATAAACTTCCTATAAAACTGAGCTAACCCATGAAAGCTCCTAACCTTTTTCCCTATGGTTAGTGTAGGCCAGCTTAGAATAGCTTCCACCTTACTTGGGTCCATCTTCAATGACCCTTGGGATACTACAAACCCCAAATACACAAGCTCTTTCTTGAAGAACTCACACTTTTCTAGATTGATGGATAACTTCTCCTCCTACAACCTTTTGAGTACCATCTCCACATGCTTCACATGATCCTCTATTTTCTTATTGAATATAAGTATATCATCTAGATATAATACCAAAAATATCCTTGTGGAGTCCTTAAGCACTTCATTCATGAGCCTCATGAATGTGCTAGGGGCATTTGAGAGGCCAAATGACATAAATCTCCACTCATATAATCCATCAATAGTCTTAAAATCTATCTTCCATTAACCCTCTCTTTTATCCTAATCTGGTGGTACCCACTTTTGAGGTCCAATTTAGTGAAATAATTTGACCCCCCAAGATAGTCCATCAAATCCTCTATCCTAGGAATTGGAAATTTGTATCTAATTGTGATCCTATGAATAGCCCTATATTCAGTGCAAAGTTTCCACTTACCACCTTTCTTGGATGCTAATACCATTGGTACTACACATGGATTGATGCTCTTCTTGATTATTTCTTGGTCTAATAGCTCTTGCACTTGTCTATCCCCTTCTAGGTTCTGATATGGTGTGAGTT
This sequence comes from Thuja plicata, assembly GCA_018584345.1. Lineage (NCBI taxonomy): Eukaryota > Viridiplantae > Streptophyta > Pinopsida > Cupressales > Cupressaceae > Thuja > Thuja plicata. The sequence continues at coordinate 23,180 of MU226498.1, forward strand.
TATAGGCTTCCTTATTAGGAAATGAAGCCCCTCGTATGAAATCAATCTGATGACTAGTATCCCTTTTAGGAGGTAATGTTTCTAGTGTCCCATCATTGAATATGTCCTTAAACTTCTCAAGTAACTTCTAGACTTCTTCTGGTATAGGTGTCTGCATACTCTTTTCTTCTTCCTTGGGTTGTACCATGATAGCATATCCTTCACCTCCTTGCTGCAGAGTATTGTTAAACTCTTTTCCACTTCTTAAAAAGACACTAGGGGTCTTTGAATACACTTATTCTTCATCCAACAGTGATTATATGGTAAATGTATTCCCATCTGATCCAAAGACCTCAGTTATCCCCTTAAGGAACCTAACTCTACTTGAGGATTATAAAAGTTTCTTGGAATCTACTCAAGGAGTTAAGTTCAACTCAAGGTTCAAAACAAGTGCTCTGACTTTAAACCATCAACACCTGAAACATTCTAAACTCACTTTAGCTAATCTCTTAATCCATCTTCTCTTGACATCATGCATCCACTCAAGGATTCACTATCTAGGCTTCTTCCATTGCACCTAGAGTCTCCAAGTTATCAAGTCTCCATGTAAGACTTCCACCTTTTTTTCTAACACCTTAGAATACCTTAACATGGTCAATGTACCATGTTCCACCAGCCCTCCATTTCTAGTCAATAGTTCTGCAACACAATCCACTCCATCAGCCCTAACCAGTCACAAATCTGACCATAACTCTTCAAACTCCCACACAACTTGGTGAAAAAACTATGTTTCCAAATACCCTTTTTGAAGTTGTTAAACAAATATCAAACTTAGATTTCCACCCTTTGACTGGTGAACCTTTCCATCACCCTACAACCCTCCTAGGCCTAACTAGCCCTCCATTTACTAAGCAACTCCTAATTTCACTAAATTCCAAGACTCAAGACCCTAAAACAGTCTTATAACATGGTTCAAAACAATGGATTTTCAACTTTGTTTGATCAGACATGCTCATCTATGCTCCCATTCATAAAACCCTCCTTTTTAGGTACTCTACCCTAGGGATTTCTCAACTAGGCCTCTCCTAGCACTCCTAGAGACTTCTAGTGGATCCAACACCATCACTTAAACATACTATGACATTCTATGCCATAAAAAGTAGCCCTCATGTGGATGGAACTCTTAGACCTTGAATGGTCCAACCACCATGCACCCCAAATCAGCACGTTGTCTCAATTAGAGACCTCTAACTTCATACTCCTAATTTTACCTACAAATAAACATCTAATGAAACATAATGTACAGGAATAGGCCTCTCCCACAAGATACAATCATCACAGAAAGTGGGAGATCCTAATTCATCTTGGCAATTTCAAAACAAATGTTGATTGCACACAAACTAATACTGAGAACAGTCAGGATAAACTTGATTGTCTTAGCTTCAGAACTTAACCAAGAAATGAAAAACTCACATGGAAACAAAGTAAATTACTCCACCATTAAACTACTACACTTCCTATTCAACCATGCATCGAATGAAGAGTTTTAGAACATCAAAAAAGTGAATGTGTTCTCACGGCAGAGACAAGACAGTTTGCAAAGAATTTAAAATTTATTAATCTGTAACTTCATTATATTGTCTTCCTTGAAACAAACACCTTAAAAACTCCTTAATTTTTCTTCCACTCATGTGGATTTACAATAATATAGAAACCCAAAACCGACTGCAACCACTAACTACCCCAAACTGTCTAATAACAGTCACATAATCGACTGTTATAACTAAATGTTTAAAGTTGTTGTCAAGTTGACAACCAATGTTGTCAACTCGACAACATAAATCTAATATCCATTCTTATGACTCTAAAAGGTTTATAAACAACCTTTCTAACCATACTAACCCCCATATGAGCCTTATAGGCTTATTTTTCCAATATAGGAAAATTCCATATTTTAGCACTTCAAGTGCTTTTACATCATTTGATTGGCTCTATTGGCCATTTTACATCCATTATAGACCTTATAGGTCTTTAGATCAATCCAACTACCCTAGGATTAACTTAATTACCCCTAGTGACCCCTAGGTATATTTTAACCATTCACAATGCCATTTAATGGCTTACAATGCATGATCCTTTACAAAGGATTATCAATCAATACAAGATATAATTAAATGACCATTAATTGTCTATTACAAAATCAAATGACCCTTGAGGGCCATGTTGTCTTCACCTCCACCCAAGGAACTATTAGTGACCCCAGTGCACTCCTTAGGTCCTGTTTGTGACCTTGGTGCTCCTGCGCCACCATCTTTCTTGAATGAGATGGTGTTCTCTTTCCTATCATAGATGGCTCCTCTATCATACTGCCATGGCCTACCTAGTAGAATCTGGCATACATCCATAGGCAATATGTCACAAATCAATATCTCCTTATATCCTCCAATGGAGAATTCCACCCAAGTCTGCTCATTCACAAGGACACTTTGTCCCTTATTCAACCATGTCACTTTATAGGGATAAGTATGGGGTATCTTCTCTAGCTTTAGTTTCTTAACTACCTCCTCTGATATGATGTTATCAGTAGACCCTAAATCCACTATAGTTTTTCATACTTTTCCAAGTATCTTGCATCTTACTCTGAATAGAGATCTTCTTTGTTTTGGTTTCTCCTTGACTGGTTATCTGATTAGAACCCTTATAGACATCAAGTTCTCCCTCATTTATGACTCTATGTGACTAATCTTAGGTGACTTGACACTCATTATGTCTTCTTGGACATATCCTATCCTCTTCTTAGTATTAGAAGAAATTTCTTTCTCAGGGTACCTATAAGCAGGATGACCCATCTGTCCACAGTTATAGCATTTCATTCTAGAAAAGTAGGAATTACCTCTACCTGCTCCTCTTCCTCTGTTAGAACCCCCCTTGAGTTCCTCTACCTCTTCCATGACCTCCTTTAGGAGTGATCTCATTTCCATGCTCTACAAGTCTAGACTCTCCTTGGCTTCTTTGATTAGTCCCTTTGCCTTGGTATCCTCCTCTATGACCTCTTTGGTCTCTTCCTCTTCCTCTATTCTTGGAAGACTGGTCTTTCTTTCTTCTGCCTTTCTCTTCAATCTTTATGTCCAATTGATAACATTGGTGCACTATTTTGTGACTAAGAAGAGTCATCTCTTATTGTATATTCCATTTCAACCCATTAAGGTATCTAGCCACCTTAAGGCTTTCATCCTTAGAGACATTTGATCTCATGCACAACTTCTAAAATTCCTCAGTGTGGGAATTGACATCAAGATCCTTCTAACTTAAGCTTTGCCTTTTCTTGTGTAATTGGATTTCATATTCATTCGACATGTATGATTCTCTCACTTTTCTCACCATTCCTTTCCAAGAAGTAATTGAATTCTTGCCTTCTTTTTCTCTCTCTGATTGAACAAACTTCCACCATGTCAAAGAAGACCCTCTAAGTCTTGATTTTGCAACCTTAACCTTCTAAGCTTCGGTCACTCCATCACATTCAAAGTGATTTTCCATGCCCTCAATCAAATCCATGACTAGATCTACCTCCATCTTTCCACTCAATAGTGGTATTCCTTCAAGTGCCTTCCCACTCATAGCCTTCAATTCCTTATGTTGGAGATTTGCCTCTATGTAAATAGTTGTTTGTATGTTTGTCATTGATGACAACATATAATATTCAACATGTATCCTATATGCAATTATCAGTACAAATGTTTTAGTACTATGCATGTTTATTTCCATGGTGTATACATGTTCTAGTTTCTATGTGCATTCACGCTGAGTCAGATATGTAGTTACAGTTGAGTTATGATTAATCAGTTATGGCAGCTATAGTTTCTGGAGTTTATCTGTTAAGAGTCGACGTAAATATAGTGTCTCTTGAGTTGAGCCTATCTTTAGGATATACATGTTTGTATTAATGTTTAATTATGATTCAATGATGATTATCCAAAGGCGTTAAACTTGTTTCAATGGAATCTTGATGTTAGAGTTAATTTAGTGAAGCCAACTTTGTGTAGCATCGCGTTTATTAAGTTTGAGTTGCGTGGTCTTAATCTTGAATGCGTGCTTGGTTGAGCCAACAAGAATGTTGATGAAGTGTTTCTAGATACCATCATGACCTTATCCTTGGTGAAGGTACATATAGCAGTTCTATTATGTTCTCTAAAAGTGAAAAAGGAAGTGAAAAAGAAAAGACAGAGAAGAGTAGAAAGTCAGAAAGAATAAGTTGAAGATCTATGTGAAGAAACTGAAGTTGATTGCAATTCATTGGAACTGATCAAGATAGTAGGTCTACTCAAATAGTTCATTTACCAGATATAGTGTATATTTTTTTCTACTGAACGTTGCAGCCTTCATCATCTTAGTAGTGAGCTATTGGACAGTGAGTCATCACCCTTAATAGGGTTGTTTGTAAAAGACTCCTAACAGGGTCTGACCTTTAACTAGGTCTCTGTACTTATTGCTTTGTAAAGATCAACTCCTAAAAGGGTTGAAATATCTTCTAACAGGGATCATTATAAACTAGTATAGTTATTTGTGGGTGCTAATTCCCACTGGGGTTTTTACCTATTTGGTTTCCCCGTAACCAAAATTGTTGAGTACTCTATTGTGTTATCTGAATGTGGATTAACTTTATATCAAATTACAATTAAGAGGAGAAAATAATTAAATTAACTGATAAATGACTCACCCCCCCTCTCATTTATCCTTGGGACTATTCCAAAAATTGGTATCTGAGCCAAGTTCCTTGGAGAGAAATCCTAACAGCTTAAGGTAGATCAGATGACGTACTTTAGGAAAGAGAGTCCTAAGTTCGATAGAGAAAATTATCTTGACTAGAAATACAAAATGATAACACATCTACAGTGCATGGGTTTTGAGATCTATGAGGTTGCTACACAAGTAGTTGATGTTCCTACTCTAAAAGATATTACAGAAGAAGACTCTACTATTAAACAAAAGGAAGTATTCACTCAGAATGTTATTGCCAAAGAAGCCCTAATCAATGCCCTATATAACAGTGAATTTTATAAAATCAAGAAGGAAGATAAAGCATATTCAATATGGAAATACTTGGAAGATATGTTTAAAGGAGACATCCAAGCAAAGAATGAGTGTAGAAAGACATGGAAGAAAAGATACAACAACTTAGAGATGCTACCTGAAGAAAACATCAGAGCTTACAATCAGAGGATTAATGAAGCAGTATCAGGTATAAGAAACAATGGTAGAGAAATATCGGAGGAAGATATAATGGACAAAGATCAATATCTTAGATGAGACTATACAATTTTCAAAAGAATTCAAGAGGGAGACTTTGATCAGAAAAATATCTGCATTTGAGATATCTAGATTGAAGACAGAACCTAAAAGTGAGACAACTTTCAAAGCCATAGTCCACAACAAGAAATGTATAAGAAGCTCTAGTAATAATGAAGAAGTGGATACAGAGCTAGAAGAAATCATTGCTATGATTTCCAAGAAGGAAAGGAAAGGTAAAGGGAAATATCAAGGACAGCTACCATTCAAATTTTTTTCATGCAACAAAGTTGGTCACTTTGCATCCAAGTGTCCTACAAGAGTCAAGAAGTTCAGATCAGATTACAAAACTAAGTAAACTAAAGAATATTATCATGCTGAAGATGGTGTAACTAATGATGAATTAGGAGAAGATGAAATTGCATTTTTTTCCATCAAAGACATTGAGAAGATGCTTGAAGAAATGGACAAAGAAGATGAAGAAAAAGCACAAGAGTTAGCATTAGTTTCCAAATTAGACATTAGGACTGATTAGATCATTGACAGTGGATGTTCACACCACATGATAGGAGACAAAGATAGATTCATAAATTTGGACAAGTAAAAATTTGGATCATAACTTACTAAGTGTTGGATAGTTGCTTGATAAAGGATATCAGTTGGAATTCAAAAACAACCAGTGCATCATTAAAAACAAAGAAGGAGACATGATTACATCAGGCTCAAAGACCAAAGGTAATGTTTTTCAGCTCAATTCATAAGTAAGTTGTTTTGTTGCAAAAGTAGATGACAGTTGGCTATGGCACAAGATACTCTGTCATATCAATTTTGACAACATAGTCAAGATAAGTAATGTAAAGGTAGTAAGAGACCTTCCTAGTATTTCAAGACCAGTTGACACCATGTGCAGGGAATGTGTGATGGGAAAGTGTGTGAGGACCTCATTCAAGAGAAAAAAAACTCTACTGAAAACAAATTAGATTTAATACATATAGACCTATGTGGACCTACTCAAACAAGATCATACTACGGAGAAAGGTATTTTTTTTTTTTTTTTGATGATTTCTCAAGGATGATGTGGGTTGCATTCTTAAAAGACAAATCTGAAACTTTTGAGAAGTTCAAACTATTCAAAGCTAAGGTTGAGAATGAATCTGGATTGAAGATAAAATGTCTGAGATCTGATAGAGAAGGAGATTTCACCTCTGACTAGTTTTATGACTACTCTAAAGAATATGGAATCAAAATATAGTTAAGTGCACTTAGAACCCCTTAGAAATATGGGATAGAAGAAAGGAGGAATAGGATAATACTTTACACAATGCACACTATCATTATTGAAGGAAAAGTTTCCCATACCTACTGGAGAGATGTCATCAATATAGAAGTTTATACTATCAATAGGATACAATTAAGGCCAGGCACAGACAAGACACCTTATGAACTTTGGTTTGGTAATGTACCTACTATAAAATACTTCAGAATCTTTGGAAGCAAGTGCTACATCAAGAGAGATGATAGCATTGGAAAGTTTTATGCTAGAAGCAATGAAGATATTTTTCTTGGTTACTCTACTAAAAGAAAATCCTATAGATGTTTTAATCTTAGATTGAAGAAGATCATTGAAATTACTCATGTGAATATTGATGAGAAGTTTATGATTCAAGAAAGATACTATAAATGTGATCCTATGATTGAAGAAGAACCCAGACGCATCAATAAAGACATAGTTATTGAAGAAATGTTTGACTGTATTGATGTTTCATGCAACAATCCTAAACTAATTCAAGTAGAATCATAGAATACAGATGAGAGTGTCACTCCTAAGAACTCAAAATACACATCCAAATACCACTCTAAGGAAGACATCATTGGAGATCAAAGTGCTAAAGTCTTGACAAGATCCAAAGAAAAAAGTTCAAACACTGATGAAGAGGTATGCTTACTTTCTCAAATTGAACCCTTAAGTGTTGAAGATGCATGCAAAGATTCATATTGGAAAAGTGCTATGCAAGAAGAATTGGATCAGATAATAAAAAATGATACATGGGAACTGGTCTCTAGACCTCATGACAAAAATGTGATTGGGACAAAGTGGATATTCATGAACAAAATGAATGAAGAAGGCACAGTGGTAAGAAACAAAGCAAGATTAGTATGTAAAGGATATACGCAAAGAGAAGGAATATATTACACTAATACATTTGCATCTGTGAGTAGACTGGAAGCTATTAAATTGTTTTTGGTTTATGCAGCATTCAAGAACTTTAAATTATATCAAATGGATGTTAAGTCAGCTTTTCTAAATTGTAACTTGAAGGAAGAAGTCTACATAGAGAAACTTAAAGGATTCAAAATCTCAGACAACCCAGACATGGTAGGTAGATCAAAGAAAGCACTATATGGACTTAAACAGGCCCCAAGAGCTTGGTATGAGAGACTTGATGGTTACTTAACAAAGATAGGATTCAGAAAAGAAGTAGCAGACTGCAATTTATTCATAAGAGAGACAGATGAAGGATTACTACTTGTTGCTATTTTTATTGACGACATTATCTTTGGAGGTAATGAAAAACTAAGTGTAGAATTTGCCAAGGAGATGAAAAGTGAATTAAAAATGAGCATGATTGGACCTATCAAATATTTCCTGGGATTGAATGTAATACAAACTGACAAAGGAATATTTATAAATCAATCTAAGTATGTGAAGGAAATATTGAAGACTTTCAAAATGGAAGATTGCGAACCAGTAAGCACCCCCATGATAAAAGGATGCAATTCTAGTAGCTAAGTCTACTAAAATTGTAAAGTGTGCTTTGAAGTTTGTTAGGATGCTATCTACATCATCAATTGACTAAATTTTAGCCACTTTCTTGTCTTTAGGCACTAGGTCATTCAGAATGTTCATTGACTCCAAAAAGAGAGGGTTTCTCATAACTTGTTTCTCTTTGGCTTTTTCAATGGCTAGGACACTGATCTTGATCATATGTTCTTCTCCCCATGCATCTAGACTTGTTGAGTCAAGAGTTAAACTTGACAACAATGATGATTCACCTTAACATGCGCAAAGGGGGAGATTGTTGGAAAGTTGACTCTCAGGGAGAATGTGACTTATTTTGTGTTGTAATTATGGCAACAAATTCATATGAAGCTTTTTCATGTAAACTTGTAAGTTAAAATGGCTAAGTATAGAAGACAGAGGAGAACAAAGATATACAGTCAATCATAACACTAGTGCACATGCGTATGATCTAATTAGGCTATGAACATTCATATATAAGATATTTGATATGTTTTTATGCTTACCCTATACATGGATGGTATGGAATGATGGTACGGAGAAGTTACAGAAAGATTAAGTGCATATGCAGTTCAGAAAATAGAGTATGAAGGTGACTTCAGTTTTTGGATTAGCGTGTAATTTGTTGTTTTGTAAAGGATAAGTACCTACTGTAATAAGTTTATAATTATGTATTAAACATTATTGTAAACACGCTTAATCCAATTTGTTTGGAAGCATTGTGAATGTTGTTTTTGGGCCGACTAAAGGTCTTGTTTATAGTCGCGTCTATTCAGGCATAAACATATATATATGCAAGGTAAAGGTATATTAGAAGTGTCGAAAAAGATGCATAGCAAAGACATAGAAGAACATAATAAAGATGACACTACGAGATAAATCACTTAAAGAAGATAAGAGCATAAGCGCATAACCAAAACCGATCAGACATCTATGTCATATATAGAAGTTCACTTTTGGATATAGTGCATATCTATTCTCAGGAGGTTGTAGCCTTCTTTCTCATTGAGCAGTGAGCTCTTGGATAGTGAGTCTTCACCCCTAATAGGGTTGTTTGTAAAAACTCTTAACAAGGTCAGGCCTTTAACTAGGTCACTGTACTTGCATTGTAAAGACTGCTCCTAAGAGGGCAAAGGAACTTTAACAGGTTCATTATACTAGTGCAATATTTGTGGGTACTAATTCTCACCGGGTTTTTCCTCTGATCAAGGTTTCCCCGTAATCATATCATGTGTTATGTGTTCTTGTGTTAAGCTTCAATTGATATATATTTGATTTATGTTTAAAGTTGCTGAAATATAAAAAAAATTCAAACACTGATTCACCCCCCCCTCTCTCAGTGTTTCTAACAATTGGTATCAGAGCTCTGGTCCTCTGTAAGAAAGTTTAACCACTTGAGGAGATCATGGATTCAGCAGAAGTAAAACATCTGAAAAAGAATCTTGAAGCATCCCTTGAAGATCTTGACAGATCTGAGAAAGAAAATGAAGAACTAAAACTAAAGGTTGATGGATCTCAAATGCTTATCAAGAAATTAAGGAAAGATCTGAAAGATTGCTCTACCAATAATTTGGGAAAAATGGTCAAGAAACTGAATGAAGAGAACATGTCCTTAAAAGACAAAATTGAAGATGTAAATGAACAACTTACAAATAGCTTAACAACCATTAAAGAGAAGACCAAAGAAAGTAAATAGTTAGATGAAGAAATTATGCAAGCTAATATGAAAATCTTGGAGTTGGAAAACATCAAGAATAAGACTGAATCTGAATTATCAGGAGAAAAAGACAAGATTGATAAACTACACACAAGTTCTAATCTAATTCAATCACATCTTTATGCATAGAAACTAAAAGGTGATACCACTGGTATGGGATATAGTATAGCTCAAATTGAAATCAATTCAATAAAAGAAAGAAAGAAATCACAAGAACCATCCACTGAAGCCAAGAAAACTGAGAATATTGAAGAGGCTAAAAATGAACACCTAAAGATGAACCCAAGCAAGTTAACAGAACTTGTTATGCTTGTAACAAGCATGGACACTTGGAAAGAGATTGTAAAGTAGTAAGACCTTTTAATGGTTATTGTTACTCTTGTAATAAGTTTGGTCACAGGGCTATTCATTGCAGGACAAATCAAAGAAATCAGTCACAACTGAACCAAAGGAATCAGACTCAATACAATTAGAGAAATCAACCTCAAAGAAACTTGCAGAACATTACATGTTAGATATGTAATTACAATGGACACATAGCTAAGAAATACAACATGATGAATAATAACATCAGACCTCCTATCATTTTTCATTCATGTGGAAAATCTAGACACATCTCAAGGATTTGCAGGTCAAGAACACAAAGACAAGAAGATCCTAAAAAGTCTCTTTTTGAAGAATCAGGAGAATTTAAGTTTGTGCAAGCTAAAGCTGATTCATATAAAATATGGGTTGAAGTAAAGAAGGATAAGGAAGAGAAAAAGGTAGTAGATGCAGCCTTAGTGGACGCACCTTCTACTTCTGGATATTTGACCCTCATGGTCTTAGGGGGAGCTATTCTAGCTCTGAACCCCTGCGTGGCTGGTATACTCACCTTCGAGTATGCACCTACGGATTCATGTATGTAATCATGAAATAAGGTTGTATGCATACCTGTATTTCCTTTACTTCATTCAGAATAAAGTTTGAAATTCTCTTTGTAAACCGCTTTACAACAATGAGCATTAAATGCAATAAACCTTTATATAAATTGGTAAAAGATCTTTAAAACCTCGCTTTGCATTCGAGATTGAGCATTCAGAGATCACTTGAGCATTGAGCATCAAAACACTACAGGTTAAGGAATTGGTTGGTTTGTGAATGGATTAAAGACTATAATGGAACCCTAGCAGTCACGTCATTTCAGAATCATCGTGAAACCCTACTTAATCAAGTTGCAAGTAAGTATGGAAACCCCTTTTTTATTTGACATTGCTGAAAGGAAGAGATTTGTCTTTAAGAAGCATCCATTCAAATCTATATTAGATGATGTTGAAGGAGCATTCTCTATGACTCCGCTTGGAGTCGTACATGTAGAAGACATATGCGCATATATATATATATATTGCAAGAAGGAAATAGTTGGAGACAACAACATAGCAACTCTTATGGGCTCAATGATGAAACTAGACTATTCATTCAAGGCTGAATACACGCATATCACTGATAATCCTATCTTTGTGTATTCTAATGCACACGAGTTCTATGAGCCAGAATGGGTTAAGATATTACTAAGTAGGATACATGATGACCTATATTAGATTGGTGAGGTTCCTATCCGCATCACTATAGACCTAATTCATGAAATTATTGGACTTCCTAAGAGTGGACCAGTTCTTCCTACTGGTAAGGATGTTAAGAAGCAGGTTGAACAAGTTTTCTTATCTAGAAGTGATAGGCATGGCATGACTATTGATCTTGTTAAGGAGAATGACATCAAACTACTCACTATGATACTTGGATACAAGTTTTAGCAGGCAAGCAGAATGAATAGTGTGTCTGTAGCAACAGTTCTGGTAGTAATAAGGATAGTGAGAGATAACACTCAGTATAATCTCTATGAAATATTGTGCGCAAAGCTGATTGAGAACATTTGAGCTAGTAATCATGACAAGAGAAAGATATTCAGGTTTGGCTCTTTGATCATCTATTTGTACTTCCACATTATTGGTAAAGTTGTAAATCTTTACCTAGACAGAATTAAACCTACTATGTCTCAGATATCACTCAAGGTTACATCAGAAAGAAACAAGAAGGATTCAATGGACATGGAGATAAAAACTTGAGGATCAAAATGCAGAAAAAAGTTCAAGATACCAGAAAAGATAGTTGACAAGTACAAAGACACCATATATTTCATGGTGGAAACTGACTGTACTTGCATGGAGGTAGTTGAGCCTAGAAAAAAATATTCATCCCCTCAAATATGAAGTTGAATAACATGTCTTGGAAGGTTATGCACAAGTTCTCCTATCTATGCCCAAGGATCCCAATGAACCTAGATGGAGTACTTACAGAGAAAAGACAAATCAAGTTGATTATGTCTTATGCAGTGCTAACAACAAAAGGAAAGCATCAAGGATTACCTCAAATATCCTAAAAGTTCATGGGGTTACACAAGAAGACCTAGACAAAGCTAGGGAAGCTAAGATTGCCAAAGAACTTGAGAAAACTCCCACAAAAAAGAAAATGGAAAAGTTTGATGATATGCCTAAGAAGAAGAAGAGGAAATCTGATGAAGGTACATCTGTACCATCAAGAACCATTGATCTAGAATCCTCTCCACCTTCTATACCCAGTAAGTTAACTAGAAGGAAGAAGCAAGTTCCTACAAGTCATCCATCCTCAAGAACTACAAGGAGCAAGGTAAAGAACACACAAGCCCCTCTTGAGGTAGGATTCAGGCCTAGTCTAACAGTCCTAAAGAACAAAATTGTTAATGAAGGAAGACTAGAATCTATCAAGAGTGTCTATGACAAATACCAAGAGATAGACAAAATAGAAATTCATTCTATGATCATCTCTCACATGATTAAGTTCAAAAGGACAGTATTGGAACTCAAAACAGTCATACCAGACAAGGTAAGGAACATACTTGATGTATTAAAGAGGCAATCAATTGAAGAGGATATGAGGATAAGAGAAGAAACATTAGATATTATTCTCCCTGTATGATCGCATGATGAGAAAGACATACTATTGGACTTAGTAAAACCTCATCTCAGAACCAAAAAATAGAACACTTCATATCGTGAATAAAGAGAATGATCTAGTTGGTGAAGAGACACAAAAAGATTTTGAGCGGGTATTTTTGGATAGACATATGTATCCATCAATGGTGCCTACAGCAAAGGTAACTCTAGTTCCTCCCAAATAGGTTACAAAACTAGTGATTCAAAATGCACCTAAGACAGGTCCACAGGTTTCAACACCCTTAGTTTCAAAATCTTCTGATACAGTCAAAGATTCAAGAGAAACTGTTGTGATTGATGATATCAAGCTATCCATGACTGCTTCTGACAATGATATGGACAAAGTTGAAAAAGCATTTGTAAGCACTGGAAAGACAAAGGAGGTATGCACTAATGACACATCTCTACAAAAAAATGAAGATTCAATAGATTTGAATAAAGAGGAAGACAATCAAATTAATGAAACACCAGTTATGGAGATCCCAGTAAAAATTGAATGTATGGATACTATTCAGAATACTATATTCAATCCATCCATTCAACCATCAACTTCATTGTTGTCAAGATTAACTCCTGACTCAGCAAGTCTAGATGCTTGGGGAAATGAAGATTTGATCAAGATCAGTGTCCTAGCCATGGAAAAAGCCAAAGAGAAACAAGTTATGAGAAAGCCTCTCTTTTTGGAGTCAGTAAACATTCTAAATGACCTAGTGTCTGTAGACAAGAAAGTGGCTAAAATTTAGTCAGTTGATGATGTAGATAGCATCCTAACAAGCTTCAAGACACACTTTACAAGTTTAGTAGACTCTGCTACTAAAATTGCAGAAGATGAGTACAAAAAGGGAAGATTGAATGAATTGGTAAAGAACTTCTCTTTAGATCTCAACTCATTGAAGATTGGTTAGAAAATTAAGAAAGAGTTGGCATCAAAAGGTAGGAAGATAATAGCAAAATACATGAACAGAGTAAACCTTACCTCTGAACACATCAAGAAGATAGAGGAGGAAGATATCTTGGTTGATAACATAAGGCAATTAGTTGAAACATCATCCCAAGACATCAACATCTGCAACAATATCTATCAAGGGTAGATAGACAAGATAGAAAAAGCTAAAATAGAGATCAGTAAGATAAGGATCAGGTAGAATCAACTAAGAAATTCATTTGCACCCTCCTTAGATGTTTTGAACGAGAACATCAAACAGATAGATGCAACCATTTATACTTATGATCAAGGACCCATCATGGATCTGAAAAAGATGGAAAAGCTCACATATACCCTATGCTCCCATATACAAATAATTGATGCACTAAAAGCATTCTGGTAGGAAGAGATCAAGAATCTGCAGATAGCTTATCCTGATGTATATTCAGAGTAAGTACTCAAGGACTCAAAATTTTGACACCTTTGTCATTAATGTCAAAGGGGGAGTAATGTATATAAGGAGTATGTATATATATATATATATGTGTGTGTGTGTGTGTGTGTGTGTGTGTGTGTGTGTGTGTGTGTGTTAAGAAGTATGAATAAAAGAGGATGATATATAGTTTTTTGGTGTTAGTCAAAGATTGAGTAACTTGGACACATTCCTTTGTTGCCATTAATGAAAAAGGGGGAGATTGTTGGAAAGTTGACTCTCAGGGAGAATGTGACTGATTTTGTGTTTTCATTATGGAAAAAAATTCATATGAAGCTTTGTCAAGTAAACTTGTAAGACAAAATAGCTAAGTATAGAAGACAGAGTAGAACAGATATATACAGTCGATCAGAGCACCAGCGCACGTGCGTATGATTGAATCAGGCTATGCACATCCATATATAAGATCTTTGATATGTTTTTATGCTTACCTTATACACACATGGTATGGAATGATAGTACAGAGAAGTTACAAAAAGATTAAGTGCATATGCAGTTCAGAAAATAGAGTATGAAGCCGACTTCAATTTTTGGATTAGCATGTAATCTATTGTTTTGTAAAGGCTAAGCGCCTACTGTAATAAGTTTGTAATTATGTATTAAAAATTATTGTAAACATACTTAATCCAATTTTTTTGGAAGCATTGTGAATGTTGTTTATGGGCTGACTAAAGGTCTTGTTTATAGTCGCATCTATTTAGGCATAAACATATATATATGAAAGGTAAATGTATATTAGAAGTGTCAAAAAAGATGCATAGCAGAGATATAGAAGAAGAGAATAAAGATGTCAGTATGAGATAAATCCCTTAAAGAAGATAAGAGCATAAGTGCATAACTGGAACTGATCAGACATCTGTGTCATATACAACAGTTCAATTTTGGATATAGTGCATATCTATTCTCAGGAGGTTGTAGCCTTCTTTCTCATTGAATAGTGAGCTCTTGGACAATGAGTCCTCACCCCTAATAGGGTTGTTTGTAAAAAATCTTAACAGGGTTAGGCCTTTAACCAAGTCATTGTACTTACATTGTAAAGACTTCTCCTAATAGGGCAAAGGAACTTTAACAGGTTCATTATACTAGTGCAATATTTGTGGGTACTAATTCCCACCGAGGTTTTCGTCTGATCAAGGTTTCACCATAATCATATCATGTGTTATGTGTTCTTGTATTAAGATTCAATTGATATATATTTGATTTATGTTTAAAGTTTCTGAAATATAAAAAATAGTCAAACACTGATTCACTCCCCCCCTCTCAGTGTTTCTAACAATATACTTAGTCAATTTCCACTTCAAAGTTCTTATATATGGACGTGCATAGCCTAATTCAATTGTATGCACGTGCACTGGTGCTCTGGTCGAGATTGTTGGCAAGTTGACCTGACTTTCTAAAGATGATGATTCCATAGTAGTTAACAAGATACTATACAAGTCTATTATTGGAAAACTCATATATCTTACTCAATCTAGACCAGACATATCCAATGCAGTTGGCATTGTTGGAAGATTTGCAGCTGAACCTAAACAAAATCATCTAATGGAAATAAAAATAATATTCAGATACCTAAAGGGAACTGTAGACTATGGTTTATAGTATCCTAACTCAGAGAACATACAAATTTATGTGTTTACAGATGCAGATTGGGCAGGTTGTGTTGATGACAGAAATAGAACATCAGGAGGAGCAGTATCTCTTGGAGATAGGTTGGTCACTTGGACAAGTAAAAAGTAGAGTTGTATCTCTCAGTCAATAGCAAAAGATGAGTATGTTGTAGCAGCAATAAATTTTTCCACAATGGTTTGGATAAAATAGATGATTAAAGACTTCGGTATTCAGATTGATTATCCTATTGTTATTCACTGTGATAACACTAGCACTATCAATATGTTGAAGAACCCTGTGATGCATACAAAGACAAAACACATTGAGATTAAACACCACTTCCTAAGAGAAAAAGTTGCAGAAAAGAAGTTAAGTTGGATTATGTGAGCACCAAAGAACAACTAGCAGATATTTTTACAAAGCCTCTATCAAAAGATGCTTTTGAGTATCTTAGGGAGAATTTGGGAGTAATTTCCTGTCCTGATTTTGATTAGAATTTGTAGCAAGAACATCAGTCCTTGGTGACTGATGAATGGTTGACTACTCTACTTCTAGATTAGTACCTGAGATTAATGGTGTATGGCACCCTTTTCCATTGATGTCAAAGGGGGAGTATATAGTAAGGGGGATCATATACTTTGGGGGAGTATACAATCAGAAGAGTAGCAACAATGAAGAGGAACCTTTGATGTGGATATTGAGAAGATTGTAAAAATAAGGAAGACACTTTGAGTTGATGATATCATATGTTGCCATCAATGTCAAAGGGGGAGATTGTTGGAGATTTTCCTCTATGAAAATAGTTGTTTGTATGTTTTTCATTGATGACAACATATAATATACAACAGGTATCCTATATGCAATTATTAGTACATATGTTTTGGTACTATGAATGTTTATTTCCATGGTGTATACATGTTCTAGTTTCTATGTGCATTCACGTCGATTCAGATATGCAGTTACAGTTGAGTTATGATTAATCAGTTATGGCGGTTATAGTTTTTGGAGTTTATCTATCAAGAGCCAATGTAAATACAGTGTCTCTTGAGTTGTGCCTATCTTTGGGATATGCATGTTTGTATTAATGTTTAATTATGAGTCAATGATGATTATCCAAAGGCGCTAAACTTGTTTCAATAGAATCTTGATGTTAGAGTTAATTTGGTGAAACCGACTTTGTGAAGCGTTGCATCTATTAAGTTTGAGTTGCGCAGTCTTAATCTTGATTGCGTGCTTGGTTGAGCTGACAAGAATATTGATGAAGTGTTTCTAGATACCATCGTGACCTTATCCTTGGTGAAGGTACATATAGCAGTTCTATTATGTTTGCTAAAAGTGAAAAAGGAAGTGAAAAAGAAAAGACAGAGAAGAGCAAAAAGTCATAAAGAATAAGTTGAAGAGCTATGCGAAGAAACAAAAGTTTATTGCAATTCATTGGAACTGATCAAGATAGAAGGTCTACTCAAATAGTTCATTTACCAGATATAGTGTATATCTTTTCTACTAAAGGTTGCACCCTTCATCATCTTAGCAGTGAGCTATTGGATAGTGAGTCCTCACCCTTAACAGGGTTATTTGTAAAAGACTCCTAATAGGGTCTGACCTTTAACTAGGTCTCTGTACTTATTGCTTTGTAAAGATCAACTCCTAACAGGGTTGAAAGATCTTCTAACAGGGATCATTATAAACTAGTACAGTTATTTGTGGGTGCTAATTCCCACTGGGGTTTTTACCTATTTGGTTTCCCTATAACCAAAATTGTTGAGTACTCTATTGTGTTATCTGAATGTGCATTTACTTTATATCAAATTAAAATTAAGAGGAGAAAAGAATTAAATTAACTGATAACTGATTCACCCCCACTCTTAGTTATCCTTGGGACTATTCCAACACCTTCAAGAAAGGCTCATCTTGCAATACAGGGTCAGGTTCAGGGGTCTTGTCTTCCTCTACAACCTCTTTTCCCTTAGCTTCTTTTCCTTCAGACTTGTCACTGACTGCTTCAGTCTTATTTTTTAATTCACTTAGTGCTTGCTCAAGTTGAGATATATTTTACCTCAACAACCTATTATCAACTTCTTGATGATCAACCTTCTTGGGTAATTCCACATTATTCACCATGATTGTGGACCCACTACACTCACAATCTGACATGCACTATCAATCCCAAATATTTTTGGGGCTCTGATACCACTCTGACAGAGAGGATTGGATAAATCACTCACTAACTCATGCTATCATTCTTTCTTGGAAGACTTCTAGGGTTTCTCTCTCCACCTTGAAACCCACAGGACCTTTCTCTTCTAGGTTCCCCTAGTTCGGCCAATCCCACTACCATAGAAGTTCCTTCAATCAAGTCAAAAATTGATGCATTCTTCCCTTACTACACACTAGCCCTTAATACACTCTAAAGGCTTCTAACCTCAAATATTTTGAATGTGTTTCACAGAGGTGTGGAGGTTCCTCGACAAGATTCAATCCATTCAACTAGGTTCATTAGAAATCCATTTAATTCCATTTGCAAGTCGAATTCACAAAACTGCATATTTAGGCCTAAAAGGCTACTAGCCCTATTAGGTCTCCTTCTCCAAGAAATCTGAGATTTTCCCAAAGTTCTTCCAAAGCAACCCCCAATCTTTTCTTGGGATTCCTGGTCCATATGCCTACCCCTCAAGTATTTTTTGGGTCTTGGGGTCACAATTGACCATACAATGCCCTAACTAGAAATGGGTAATAACAAGGCTTTTTAGGCCTTTCCTGGCTTCTCTGCAAATTTCTAAGTGTTACCCTCACCAATGGATTGGTAAAGTCTTTCCTTCTTCAACATTTCTTGGAAATACTCATATCTTCCTTCTCCAAAGGGAATTTCATCACTAACTGATCACCTCTACAAATTAAGTGCTCTGCACTATGGTCTTTCCTAGCCGGGCTCTTCTCTGGCTTGCCTAGGGAAAGACACCTTAAATATCTCATGTTATTTCAAGGGCCCCAACTCCTAAAATATGTACAACCATGGATTCTAGTCACTATTCTCAAAGGTTCGTACAATTTTTATGGTGGGAAAATGATCTAGCACCCCATTATTTACAAACTGCCTGGTTTAGTCCAGAGATAGTGAAGAACACAAAATAATTACAAGAAGTACTTGAAACTAAAAACAAAGATAAACTACCACCATAGAGAATCTATAAACAACCTAAATTAAACCATGCACTATTCACTTTTTCTTAATATAATCCATTAAAGTATCTCTGCAACACAAAAACAAGAAAATTGCACACACTGTCACGTATGCTTCCTTCAATTCAAAATTGTAAATCCATAAAATACCATCCAACCTTGCTCCAGTGAAAGGGAATCATATAAATAGGGTCCTAAAATATTTATTAAGTTTCTTGGGCTCTATTTGGTTGAGTTGGAAAAAGTTGTCATCTTGTCTGAGCAACTTTTGACAATGTTAAGCAAAACTAGGTAAATGAGTTCCAAAACTCTTCAAACCATCTCAAAAACCATGATTATGACCAGAATAAGTTCCTAACCCAAATTTTAACCTATTTAAATCATTATGATGTCATCTTTACTCTTGTGCCAATTTGAAGGCTTTACAACCTCTTAGCCTTAACTTGTACCTTGCAAAGGTCCTAAGACTTAAAAGACCTAAACCCTATTGTACCCTTACCGTGGTCAACATCACCTTCAAAAAAACATAACCAAAATTCCCTAAGGATTAAAAACAATTGAAATAAAATAATATTTCTCTAAGACAACCTTTGGGTGCTCCTGCACCAATGTCCTTCTAAATCCAACTATGCACCCATAGGCTCAATTTTAGCCAATTTTGCTCCCAATCTATTCTTGGAAATTGGAATAGGTATCCTAACTATTCCTAGGTCTCTTTCAACTAATATTGATCCACTTTTATGGATTTTTCTAATGGTTTTCCATTGAGTTCCAAGTTTTCTTGGTTTTAGGCCTTGTAGCCTTTTTAGCCTTATTAGGCCTCCTAGAAACTGAAATCTGTGATTTCTTCCAGATTATCCTTACCAACCCCCTAAACTAACTAAGGATTATTTATAATACTTCCCTTGGCTCAAGGATTTCCTAGGTCTTAGGTCTTCAGGTTGTCTGTACACTAAATTTCCACCAAACCCCTATTTTCAAGGGTTTATAGGGCATGCAGTCCAATCAAGTTTCTTTTCTTTCAATAGTTTCTCTAATTGCCTCCTTTGATCTTTTCCTTGCATCCATATATCAAGGAAACATGCCCCCACACCACTCCACAATTTATTGGATCAATCCAATCCATCTAGAAATCTCTCTTGCTTTTTTTTTGTTCAAGCTCCTAGCCAGAATACCATTGTACTCACCTAGGGCTTGATGGAAAATTTTTTTCTCCTGCACACACAAACTCTACAATAAATATTTACACTACTTACACAATCCCCTACTTTATTCCAAGTGGCCATTGAAGTTAAACCACGAGAACTCAAGTGGGACTCATTTTTACATGACTAGCTCTGAACAAACCAGCGAACCAGTGAAACTAAAGAATTTACAAAACAAGTAACAAAAGTGCCAAAATTATCAAAATAACACCACACAGAGTAATTAAATAAAAATTAACAAAGGCTCAATGCATTAAATAAATCCATTCAATCCATTAAAGATCTGGATGAAGGCATTGTTATGAAACATAGTCCAATTCTTTACTTTCCAAAACACAATCCATACAATGACACTTCCAACCCTTAGATTAGGATTTGTCTAGGATTATATTGTCTATTCCCACATTTTTGGACCCCTGGGTTTGGATTAGAACATTATTAAATCCCCTTTCTAGTTTTTAGGAAATGTTGTCATGACAACTTTGCAAAGTTGCAAAGTTTTCATGAGCAACTTTTACAACTTTTTCTCATTTCATGTTCCATAAACCTAACTTGCTCCATTCGACTCTAAATTATTCCATTAGACCTTAAAACACTTAAAACATCAAAATTATAAATTCCACTCCATTTTGGAGTCTTGGTCAAACTTTCACCCATGTTGACTTTTCTAGGACTTAAACACCTAGAGCCTAATTGATCACACAAAACTCTTGACTCTAAACACTCTTACCTCTAAACACACACCAAAAAAACCTTGGGACTTTATCCTTATTCCTTATTACCTTGGCGGTTGGCTAGAACAACCTACAAGCCAAAATTTTCAAATATCTACCTTGAGACCTTAAGGTACTCCTACACCATTCTCCCCCTACAACAAGAAAATCAAGTTACCTGAGGTGTGAAAAAATCCAAACTGATGCCATGCTTCTTAAATTCACCCTCTTGTATACATTTAGCCTTTGACTCAGGTTTGTGCTCCCATTTGACTAGATGATCCATGTAAGTCCTACTCCTAGTCTTCTTCTTCACCCCTCAATCCAAAATTCTCGTCACTTGTGGGTGGATCTGATCAGGTACTTGGAGTTCTTCCACATCCTTAGTCACCTCTGTACTATACTTTCCCTCATCTATCTTTGGTCCCTTATACTTAATCAAGTCCTTCACATTGAAAATGGAAGAAATGGACATATCCTTGGGTAGATCTATCTTGTAGGCATTGGGTGTTAATCCCTAAGTTTTGTTGATGATTAGTGACCAACACTTAGTCATTTACTCAGGCATTTTTAGTTAGTTATCACTGTGGCCAAGCTAAACATTAAAGGCTGAGAAAAATTTCTGAGCAAGTTTTTGGTTGCTGAGTTACATCATGTTGAGCTGAGTAGAATATTAAGTGCCAAGCAACAGAGATGTTAAGTGCTGAGAAGAATAGTTTTTGCATACATGTCAGGATTGATTCAAACTTTGATGTAAAATGTTTAGGCTGACTTGTATGAGATTTGGGCCAACATTTGTACACATTTAATATTTTTCTATTGAGTTAATTACACATTTAATTTTTTTATACTATGCATGGCATGGAGCCAATCAGAAAATCAGAATGCCTTGGGGGCATAAAGAATAGATCTTGATAGTTGATCTAGATCTCGCTGCCAGATCCAAAAAGACATAATATTTCTTCTAACCCTAGAAGATAGTGAGAGAAAGAGAAAGAGATACTGAGTCTGAGAAAAGGGTTGTTATTGTTCATGAAAGATGAATAGTGAGTTATTGTGTGAAGAAGCCTAGATCAAGCAGAATGACAGAGCAGTGAAAAGCATAGTAAAGACATATCAGACTGTGAGATCACAAAAGGTATTGGAAAGAGCAGATCCATCATCAACATCTGAGTGCATAACGAAGGATCACTACTTGAAACATTCTAAGTGTATTAGGTGAAATCTCTTAACAGAGTGGTTCTAGCAGACCGTTTTAAATCTCTTATCCGAATGCTTACTTTACTGTAAGTTGAAATCCTTTGACAAGGTAGATTGTAATAATCTTTAGTTCTTAACCGAACAGAACTTTAACTAGGTAGATTGCATTTTGTAATCAAAATATTGTAGCCCTAACAGGCACACTTTATTGCTATAGTAGTGAATATTTTGTGGGTGTCATCCCCACCCTAGTTTTATCTATTTGGGTTTCTGGGTTACCAAAATTTTATGTTATGAGTTATATATTTCATGTTGTGGATACTATCTGATGTTAGGTTAAATTCATATATGTATGAATGTGGATCAATCTATTTTAAGTGCTTAAGTTTTAAGATCTGATTCACCCCCCCCTCTCAGTATCTTGCTTTCCCCATAATTGTACTTCCAACAATTGGTATCAGAGCACAGTTCACCTACAAAATATTTTAATCAGCTTGTGAGTACAAATCTTGAGATGGAGGTTTACAAGTTGGGTAAAGTCATTGAGAATCAGAAGATCAAGATTCAGCTAGCATTACATCAGCTTGAGATAGCAAGACAAGAATTAAAGAAATCATTGACAGCTAGAAAAGATTTGGCCAAACAAATTAATGATACTCATTACCAGGAAGATGACACTGCAAATCTATTTTAGAATGGAGATTCTACTAAGAGTGATGTAGTAATTGCAGATCTACTGGAAAAGAACAATGCACTGTGTGAAGAATTTAGAAACTTGAAAAGAGAACAAGAAATGCAGACAGTGAGACTATGTGAAGTAGTGGAACAAAAGAAGAAAGATAAAGATGACAAAGCTATGGTAGAATAAGATAAAAGAGTGATAACTGTCAGACTTGATGAAAGGACACATGATGTGTAAATGATGAAAATCAATAAGGTTGACATGGAAAATCAACTGCTACTTGCAAATCAGGAGATTAGTACGAAAGATATGGAAATGATGAAATTGAGATCTGAGAACAATTAATTGAAAGATGATTTGAGATCTGAGAAGGAATTGAATGAAAGGTTGAATAAACCTAATGAAGCCTTGACTCATTTTGAGAATCTGATGGAAGCATCAAGAAGGCCAAAGAATTCTTCTAGGTTAGATCACACTGAACCAAAGACATCTGCTAAGAAAGGAGAATCATCTAAGAATGGTGAAAGGAGGAATGCAAATAAAAAGCACAACAAGCCTATTTTCCACCACTGTGGAAAACCAGGTCATACAGAAAATATTTGTCGAAGCAAGAAAGGTAAGTCCAATCCTGAACCTAAGTTCAATGGTTACTATTTTAATTGAAAGAAATTTGGCCATAAAGCACATGAATATTGGGCTGAAGCAAGTGATGCAACTCCCAAACCAAGATTTAATGGTTATTGTTACAAGTGTCAGAAACATGTTCATAAAGCACAAGACTATAGATCCAATGCTAAACAACAATGGACATCAAAAACACTAACAAAAGCATCTAGGAAAGGAAACACTTACAATTGGGATTATAATACAAGGCAGAGTTGTCATTACTATGAAGAATAAGGACATGCACCTGAAGATTGCTTAAAGACACATTTCAGAGGGAAATCTAAGAGTTGGATGAATGGAAGCCTAGTCTATTTAGTTGTTTGAAGATAGGTCACACTAAGAGAGAGTGTAGGACAAGATTTCCTACTCCTACTGTTGAAGAAATAAGAGCATAGATGAACTAGACATGGGTAAGGAAAATAGAGCCAAGAAGCAGTGAATCTACTGAAGCTGAGGTCACCCAATCCAATGGATCAGGTGATCACACCATCTCTAACTAAGTAATAGTGGTATGTAAGGAACTGCATTTAAATTTCAAATCTTACATCAGTTCCTAACATATAAATGTGCCAAAGTCCATATCTGCATATGTTGAGATGTACCAGGACATGTTTGTGACAAATGTCGAGAAGAGTTAACTGCTTTATAGGTGTCGATTTGGTTGGATGAGTAAGTTGTGTGATGGCTGAGTATGGTAAGCCGAGTGACATGCAAGTTGTGTTAGTCGACCAATGATAGCTAGCTTGCACTAACCTAATAGGCAAAATATTTATTACTTATCTACTTTGACCTTTTGAGTCTATATAAGGATGAATAGTTTATTCTTCATTTTACCTCACAAATTTTTAGAATTCACAGAAAGATCAAAGAAGTTGCAGAATTGATCTTAGTAAAGTTTGTTTTAAAAATCTCGTCAGCGTGTCATCGGCAACCCTAAGTTGAATAGTGCAAAGTGTTACTTGCTGAGGTACCATGTTCTTCATTCTCAAACCCTAATTTCAAGGATTATGGCTGCAAGTTCTTCCACACCAGTCAAAGGAATGGAGGAGGAGCTAAAAAAAATTAAGCTAGTAAGAAGTGATGCATGTGCACCACCTAACTTTCGAGCCATTCCCAAAAGTGCAATTTTAGGTGATTTGAATGGAGCCCTCTCATCTATCCCACCAAAGGTACTTATGATCCACAATGTTAGATCATGTTACATGGTTAAGATTGGCAAAGTAGGTGATAGAAAATTAAGGAAATCCTACAACAAGTTATGCAAAAATGGAGTTCTAAAAGATGAATTTAAGCATTTAGCCGACAAAGGGTTAACTCGTGCCCTAGATTTTCTGCCAGACTTTAAGGATGAATGGATCAAGGTTTTTCTAAGCTGAGTTCATAATATGCATATGTGGCTGGACAATGGACTAGTTAGGATCACAAAAGATATTATTCATCGAGTAACTGGATATCCTATTATCAGTGGTAAGCGAACAATGAGAGATTCAACTATGGAATCACCTATTAAGGAAAATGAGGCTGAAGGAGAGAAGATTACAGAGGAAGATAAAGAGAGAATTCAAAAGGAACCTGAGGATAATGATGCTCAAAATGAAGTAGAAAAGGAAAAATAAAATGAACAAGAGGTAATTACACAACATTCACCTATCTTAGAGGTTGTGAAAATAGTCTTAGATAGTGGTGAGGAGATGAAGGATACTGACATTGAGCCTAAGGAACAAGAGGCAGTGCAAGTTTTGGTTGGTTTACCACACTCGACATCATCCACTCTCACTAGACTTAATGCAGGAGGCATGCCTAATCAACAGGCAATTTTGACAGAATTAAAAGATGCAATGGTGACTACTACTCATACAGGAAAAGGTATTGAGGAAACAAAGCTGAGAAGTAGCTCACTTGAATTTAAGAGGAGTAAAGTAATAAGGAATAAGTCTTCGATTCTTGATGTCACATTAAATGAAGTAATTGTGATTCCACCATGAGATCCCAATGTTTTTTCTTATGAACAGATTGAGACTCTTCAAGAACTACTCAAGAGGAAGAAAAGACAGGAGGAAATGAAAAGAGAGAAGAAGCAAAAGCAAGTGTTACATGACATTGAAGATATATTTGTAAAAGCTTTTGACATGGAAGATGAAAATCCTCAAGCCCCTATTCTTGAATAGTTAGTTCATATTGTGCAAAAGGTAAATGATGACAACATTGAAGCCAATATAAAGCTATTGCAATGGTCTAAGAGGAAATTTGAGAACAAAGTACTCAAAAAAATCTCAGGAGAGATTGTAATAAAGCAGGTTGAACTTTCTTCTCTTGTAGAAATTTTGTAGGAAGTTGAAACTAATGTTTATTCTTTGTATAAGAAGTTATGTGATGTTGAATTCTTCACAAAGGATAATCTACAGGCCTTAGAGAAATTACAATTAGACTTAAAGTCAATTGGAAGTTCACTGAGTATGGATGCTAGCACTAGCTCCTTACATTTTAACAGATTGACTTATGCACAAAGGATGATAGCCAAGCTCATGGCTGACGATGGTAGGATTAGGACCAAATTGATTACTATCTAGACAACCCTAATACCTCATCTGGAGGTCATTCAGAAAGAAATTTCATTTGCAAATGAATTGCTTAAGACAGATTCTCATCTCTCCACTACAAAAAGTTTAGTAAGTCTAGCTCTCGAGCTAGAAGTCAAGATAGAGGTTATGAAGTTTGTTAAGGATAGTTGGGACACTGCATTTGTGTCCACCTTACAACTTCATAAATAGTTTTTGGATAAGTATAACTTGACCCCACCTGTAATCAGTGACAAAAACAAGGGGGAATCTAATAGGACATACAAGGATACAACATAAGGAGATTAGTACAAGTATCAATGTAAATATTTGTTTAAGGCGTGTATACTATGTAAATTTTTGTATGTAGTATGATGTACATTCCTAGGGGGAGTCCATTGTGTACTTTGGAAACATTTTGGATGGAACAAATCGAAAGAAATGATAAGTGTGTTTTTGCCACTAATATCAAAGGGGGAGCTTGTTAATCCCTAAATTTTGTTGATGATTAGTGACATACACTTAGTCATTTACTTAGGTAGTTTTAGTTGGTTATCACTGTGGCTGATCTAAACATTAAAGGCTGAGAAACATTGTCGAGCAAGTTTTTGGTTTCCGAGTTACATCATGCCAAGCCGAGTAGAAAATTAAGTGCCGATCGACAGAGATGTTAAGTGCCAAGCAGAACAGTTTTTACATACATGTCAGGATTGATTCAAACTTTGATGTAAAATTTTTAGGCCGACCTATATGAGATTTGGGCTGACATTTGTATGCATTTAATATTTGTCTACTGAGTTAATTAGGTATTTAATTGTTTTATACTATGCATGGCATGGAGCCAATCATAAAATTAGAATTCCTTGGGGGCATAAAGAATAGATCTTGATCGTTGATCTAGATCTCACTTCCAGATCTGAAAATACATATAAGATTTCTTCTAACCCTAGAAGATAGTGAGAGAGAGAGAGAGAAAGAGATACTGAGTGTGAGAAAAGGGTTGTTGTTGTTCATGAAAGATGAACAGTGAGTTATTTTGTGAAGAAGCCTAGATCAAGTAGAATGATAGAGTGGTGAAAAGTAGAGTAAAGACGTATCAGATTGTGAGAGCATAGAAGGTATTGGAAAGAGCAGATCCATCATCAACATCTGAGTGCATAATGAAGGATCACTACTTGAAACATTCTAACAAGTGTATCAGGTGAAATGTCTTAACAGAGTGGTTCTAGCGGAACATTTTAAATCTCTTAGCCGAGTGCTTACTTTACTGTAAGTTGAAATCATTTGACAAGGTAGATTGTAATAATATTTTGTTCTTAACTGAACAGACCTTTAACCAGGTAGATTGCATTTTTTAATAAAACTCTTGTAGCCCTAATAGGCACACTTTATTGTTGCAGTAGTGAAGACTTTGTGGGTGTCATCCCCACCCTAGTTTTACCTATTTGGGTTTCTGGGTTACCAAAATTTTATGTTATGAGTTATATATTTCATGTTGTGGATACTATCTGATGTTAGGTTAAATTCATATATGTATGAATGTGGAACAATCTATTTTAAGTGGTTAAGTTTTAAGATTCGATTCACCCCCCCCTCTTAGTATCTTGCTTTCCCCATTATTGTACTTCCAACATTGGGGTCATACTTAGCCAACACCTTACATGGTCCAATCCTCTTCATATGTAGTTTTCTTTGTATACCCTTCTATAGCCTAGCCTTGTTCAAGAATACCATCACCAAGTCTCATACCTCAAACTGTAAGTGTCTTCTCCCTTCATCGTTCTTAGTTTTAAGCTTCTGATTTGCCTCCATTAGGGTCTTCTTTACTTGCTCATGGACCTCTCTCATTTACTGAGAAAAATCATCTGCATGACCACTGATCCCCTCATAACCTTTCAAATCTCTAAGCTCAAAAACAACCCTTGGATATAATCCATACACAATCTCAAATGGACTCTTACCAGTAGTCTTGTTTGCACTATCATTATAAGAAAAATGTTCTTGTAGGATGACTTATTCCCATCCTTGTCCGTACTCCTTAGTTAAACATCTCAAAAAGTTACCAAGAACCATGTTGATTACCTCTGTCTGACCATCTATTTGAGGATGATATGCAGAACTATGAGCCAAATTAGTACCTAGTCTTTTCCAAAGGGTCTTCCAAAAGTGTCCCATAAACTTCACATCTCTGTCTATAACTATGCTAATTGGAAAACCATGTATCCTTACTATCTCTGTGAAGAAAAGGTGGGCAATGTGACTGGCATCATGTGTTGTTTTGCATAGGATAAAATGACTCATCTTACTGAATCTATCCACTACCACAAACACACTATCCAAACAAGTTGGTGTTCTAGGTAGCCCCACTATGAAATCATACTTATTCACTCTTATGGTCTATTTGGGATGGGAAATGGTTGATAAAGACCTACATTTGATGATGTCCCCTTTTCCTTCTAACATACTCCACATTTCTCAACATACCTCCTTATATCTTTCTACATTTTACGCCACCAATAGAATCTCTCCACTAGGTAGGGTCTTGTTTAACCCAAAGTGTCCACTTAAGCTACCATTTTTCTTCTCTTCGATGAGTTTCTCACTCATGGAACCACTTGGAACACATAGTTGTTTTCCTTTAAACAATAAACCATTCTGTAAAGTATAGTCTGCATATACACTATGAAAATTATTTTCAAAATCATTACATACCTTATAGATCTCTGATAAATATGCATCACCTTCATAAAGATCCTTGAATCCTTCAAATCCTATGCTCTATAGATGTGTCTTTTGAACAGTAAGCAACCTCCTACTGAGTGCATCTGCAACCTTGTTTTTTACCCTCTTCTTGTGCTTGATAGAAAAAGTGTATGATTGCAGAAACTCCATCCATTTTATATGCCTCAAACTAAGCTTCTCTTGTGTGTTTATGTAGCTTAAGGCCTAGTTGTCAGTGTAGACAACAAATTCTTTTGGAAACAAATGGTGCCTCCACTTATTAAGAGCTTGCACCAATTCATAAATCTCTAGATCATAGGATGAATACCTAGACTTTTCTTCATTTAACCTTTCACTAAAGAAGGCTACTGGTCTTCCTTCTTGACTTAGGACTGCCCCCACTGTTATTTTTCTAGCATCACATTCCACAATGAATAGTTTATCAGAACTTGGTAACACTAGAATTGGTTGAGTAGCTACTTCCTTCTTCAATCTTTCAAACCCTTCATTGGCTTCCTTGGTCCATACAAACTTTGTCTTGACTCCACCCTTTATGGTATTTAGGACAAGTGCATAGATTTCATTGAATCTTCTCACAAAATTCCTATAGAATTGGGCTAACCCATGGAAGCTTCTGACTTCAGTCCATGTCTTAGGCTTAGGCCAACTCAAAATGGCTTCAACTTTATTCTTATCCATCTTCAAGTCACCTTGGGATACTATAAATCCTAGGTAGACGATTTCTTGTTTCATAAACTCACTCTTTTCAAGATTTATGATGAGCTTCTCTTCTTGTAGTCTTTTCAACACAAGTTCTAGGTGCTTCATGTGCTCTTCTTTTGTTTTACTAAATATGAGAATATCATCTAAGTATACGACCAAAAATACCCCTATGTAATCCTTCAAGACTTTGTTCATGACCCTCATAAAAGTACTAGGTACATTTGTAAGCCCAAATGGCATTACTAACCACTCATATAACCCCTCTGTAGTTTTAAAAGATAACTTCCACTCATCACCCTCTTTCATTCTAATATGATAATATCCACTTTTAAGATCAACTTTGAGAAGTACTTATCACCCCCTAATAAATCCATTAAGTCTTCTATTCTAGGAATAGGAAATCTATACCTTATTGTGATCCTATTTATTTCCCTAGAGTCAGTACACAATCTCCACTTACCTCCCTTCTTAGGAGCCAAAACCACTGTAACAACACATGGGATGATTCTCTTTCTTATTAGACCTTGGTCCAATAACTCATGTACTTGCCTTGCAATCTCTTTATTTTTCTTTGGTGTCATCTTGTAGGTAGCTTTGTTTGGAAATGATTCCCCTGGCACAAAGTCAATCTGATGACTGATTTCTCTTTTTGGAGGTAGTGTAGCGGGTGTCCCTTCACATATGATGTCTTGGAACTGATCTAAAAATTGTCTGACTTCTACAGGCATAGGTTCTTGTTTGGGTGTCTCCTCCTCCTTTGGGTTCACCAAGATTGCATAACCAATTCCTTCTTCCTCCTTCATGTCTTTTAGGAATTCTTTCCCACTCATTAGAAGATTATTAGAGTTCATCTTATCCACTATTTCTTTCTCTATCAAATACCGTATCTTATAAGTCACTCTATTCTTCTTGAATGAGTACTTATTCTCCTTGCCATGGTGGACAACCTCCCTATCATATTTCCATGGTCTTCCTAGAAACAAATGGCATGCATCCATTGGTAGCACATCATAAAGTATCTTGTCTTGATACTTTCATATTGTGAAATCCACCCATACTTGTTCATTGACCAATATGTTTTTCCCCTTATTCAACCAAGTTACTATTTAAGGACAAACATGAGGTATCTTAGCCAATTTTAACTTCTGCACTACTTCCTCTGAGATCACATTATTAGTAGACCCTTAGTCTATTATGGCCTGACACAACTTGCCAAGAATATTACACTTGACCCTAAAAAGAGACCTTCTTTGTTTGTGTTCATCTATGGTAGGTTCTTTGATCAAAATCCTCCTAATCATAAGGTTCTCTCTCTTTTGTGAATCCAAACTTATCTCAGACTATTTTAGCATGTCATTTTCTTGCACATATGAAATCTTCTTCTCACTTTGCAAATATGTTGGCTTATCTGGACACCTATAGACAGGGTGACCCATTTGGCCATAATTGTAACACTTCATTGAAGCAAAATGTGAGCTTCTTCCAAAACCACCTGATCTTCCTCTTCCACCACTATTAAAACTTCCTCCTCTGTTATATCCTCCTCTATTGTTTGACTCATTAATTTGTTCAACAAACTTAAATTCAATTGAGAGGTATTGTTAATAAGATTTTTCACTTTCATTAAGCTATTCTTGTTAATACAACAAGTGTTTGGAAGAGAGTATCTTTCTTTTTTATTTGTACATAATGGAATAGTAGGTGACATGTCATTAAAGTAGTGGATGTTATTCACTTTCATTCAAATATATTTTTAGTTATGATAGTCTCTAGGAGAGGAGCAGGCGTATTTCTTCATTAATATGTTGATCTCCTTGGCCTCTAGTCTCATTGTTCCTTTCACTAGACCCACCTCTATGTCCTCCTCTGGAATCTCTACCTCTCCCTCTACTCCTAGAGTTGGAATATTTCTTCTTACTAAGTTTTTATTCCACCTTAAGGGCCATTTGAAAACACCCATAGATAAAAGTTAAAGTGAAGAGGCTTAACTCTTCTTGAATGTTTCACCTAAGGCCATTGTGATACCTAGAAGCATTAATGATCTCTACCTCTTGCACTCTTTACCTAAGGCATAGTTTTTGGAATTCTTCGATGTAGGATGCCACATCTAAATCTTTTTGTATGAGATTTTGTCTCCTTTTGTCTAGTTGGATATCATAATCCTCTGGTAGGTATTTTTCCTTCACCTTAGCCACCGTAGCTTTCCAATTGGCCATTGGCTTCTTCCCTTCTCTTTCTCTTTCCTCCTACAAGAACTTCCACCAATTTAATTCTTGTCCTCTTAGCCTTTATTTGGCTATCTTCTCCTTTTGTGCCTCTATGATACCATCACACTCAAAGTGATTTTCCATACCCTCAATCCACTCCATCACCAATTTTGCATCCATTCAGCTAGAGAATACTAGAATTCCTTCTAATTCCTTACCACTTAATGCCTTGAGGTATTTGAGGAAAGGTTCCTCAGGTAATGGAGGGTTTGGTTCTACCTACTCTTCAACTTGACTCTTTCCTCTATCTTTTTCCTCTCCTATCTTTTATTTCATCTTGCTTGCAGTCTCTGCAACTTCTTCTATCTTCTACTTCATCTCCTCTATAGCTTCCTCTAGAAGTCTATTCTTGACTTGTTTCTCTGACAAGTCCCTTGCCAATTATTCACTGGTTACCATGGTTCTTTCTCCTATTGATTCACTTCCTTCTGTCATACACTATCCGCTTCCCAAGCATTTCAATGGCTCCGATACCACTTTGATGGGGAGCTCCAACTCCTAAGAGAACTCTTTCTATTTTCAAGACCTTTTATTTAGTCTTCCTAGGGTATCTATGTCTACCCTAACCATAGGAAACTCCTATGTCCCCTTCTCCTCTTAGAGCTCTCCACCAACTTCAAAATCTCTTTATGTCCTTCTAAATCCAACTATGCACCCATAGGCTCAATTTTAGCCAATTATGCTCCCAATCTATTCTTGGAAATTGGAATAGGTATCTTGAATATTCCTAGGTCTCTTTCAACTAATCTTGATCCACTTTGATGGATTCTTCTAATGGTTTTCCATCGAGTTCCAAGTTTTCTTAGTTTTAGGCCTTGTAGCCTTTTTAGCCCTATTAGGCCTCCTAGAAACTAAAATCTTTGATTTCTTCCAAATTATCGTTAGAAACCCCTAAAACTAACTAATTATTCTTTATAATACTTACCTAGGATCAATTATTTATTAAGTCTTAGATCTTCAAGTTGTCCATACACTAGATTTCTACCAAACCCCTATTTTCAGGGGTTTATAGGGCATACAGTCCAGTCAAGTTTCTTTTCTTTCACTAGTTTCTCTAATGGCCTCCTCTAATATTTTCCTTGCTTCCACATATCAAGGACACATGCCCCTACACCACTCCACCATTTACTGGCTCAAACCAATCCATCAAGAAAGCTCTCTTTCTTCGGTTCTATTCAAGCTCCTAGCCTGAATACCACTGTACTCGCCTAGGGCTTGATGGAAAAATTAACTCCCTTGCACACACAAACTATACAAGACATATTTAAACTAATTACATAGTCCCCTAATTTATTCCAAGTGGCAATTAGAAGTTCAACCATAGGAACTCAAGTGGGACTCATTTTTACATGACTGGCTCTAAACAAACCAACGAACTAGTGAAACTAAAGAATTTACAAAACAAGTGACAAAAGTGCCAAAATTATAAAACTAACACCACAAAGAGTAATTACATAACAATTAATGAATTATCAATGCATTAAATTAATCCATTCAATCCTTTAAAGACCTGGATGAAGGATTTGTTACAAAACACAGTCCAATTCTTTACTTTCCAAAACACAGTCCTTACAATGAAACTTACAAACCTTAGATTAGGGTTTTTTTGGGCTTATAACCCACATGTTTTGACCCCTAGGTTGGGATTATAACACCATTAAATCCCTTTCATAATTTTTAGGAAATGCTGTCATGACAACTTTGCAAAGTTGTCATGAGCAACTTTTACAACTTTTGCTCATTTCATGTTCCACTAACCTAACTTTCTCCATTCAACTCTAAATCATTCCATTAGACCTTAAAAAACTTAAAAACATCAAAATTATAAATTCCACTCCATTTTGGATTCTTGGTCAAACTTTGACCCGTGTTGACTTTTCTAGGACTTAAACACCTAGAGCCTAATCGATCACACAAAACTCTTGACTCTAAACATTCTTACCTCTAAACACACACCAAAAAAACCTTGGGACTTTATCCTTAGTCCTTATTACCTTGGTGGTTGGCTAGAACCACCTACAAGCCAAAATTTACAAAGATCTACCTTGAGACCTTAAGGTGCTCCAAAATTTACAAAGATCTACCTTGAGACCTTAAGGTGCTCCTGCACCAAATCTGACCCAAGAAAAAGGTAGCTGCTATATTTACAGATCAAAGTTTTACTGTTTCTTATTATCATTTGTAACAGAGAAAATCTCTTAACCAAGTGGATTTAACAATCCTATTTGTAAATCCTAGACGTAGTTGACATTCCAAAAGAGTGTTTAAGGTCCTCTAGCAAGGCCACTCCTAATAGGGTGAATATCTTAATAGATCTAAGGTAAATTCCTTAACAGAGTCACATCTAGAAAATGTTTTTGTAATCTTTAACATGATATGTTCTTAATTGAGCGTACTTTAGAAGGTTACATTTTTATTGTGGGTCACAATTCCTATAGAGGTTTTTCCCATATTGGGTTTCCTCATTAAATCTTAAGTTAACTAAGTTTGAATGATTGATTTGCATATTATGAGATGTATGGTTGTTTAAGCTATTAATTTATTTGGTGAGTTGGTTATTATTGTATTCAGTTCTACTGAGTGAATTAGTGATCTTATAAGTTTGAAGTATTTAATTTTGATTTTGTCTGATTCACCCCCACTCAGTGGACCAACACAAAGGTCCAATGCAAGAACACAATATGAGTAGGTCTGTTAGAAATTAATCTTTACTTGCATTATGTAAGTAGGAGATTCCTATGGAATCCCTACACCTAGTTTGTCCTCTTGTGAGGATAATTTATTTTATGTATCTTTTATTTTCCCTTGGTTGTATTATTTAATTGGGATAAACCAAGGTATCCCTTAGATTCCTCCTTAAGAGGAAATAACACAAGTGGCACACACTTTATGAAATGTGGCATACATAGATATGGGAGTTACCATGCAACTCCTTTCTCACATCTCTATTAAAGAGATGTCTCTTCTTCTCTCCCTAGATCAATGAGGGTTCTTCCTCTTCTCAATTATTGTATGAGAAATTCTCTCTCTCTCTCTCCTCTTCTTAGGCTTTTTCATGCCTCATTCATAATGTCACAAGGGGTTTTCTTTGCTTTCCCCTTTCAAATCTCTTGTCTCATGGTGTTGGGTCTTGAAGCTTTCTCTCTCAAACTTATGGTAATATCCTTTCATGCAATAACTCGCTTAGATTCTTTCCTGGTATTGCTTATTTTCATTTTTTCTTTTTCATTTTTAACATGGTATCAGAGCGGTTTAATCTTTGTTTTTTGAGTGTTTGCATGAAGGTACGATTCGAAAGAGACTCTTGAGAGAGTGTTGAGAAATTTGAATTTTTTTTTGGGTTTGGCTGGTTTACCGCCAAACCCGATTTATCTTTTGCATACTTTATTGGTTTATATTGGATTCAGTACTAACTTGTTTTGTGCAGGTTTGGAGACTTTCATTTTTTTTGGCTCTATAAATCTAGTTTTCAGATCTTTGCTAACCTTTTTTTCTTTTCATTATCTGCAGATGCTTATATTTATCTTTTGTTAATCTTAATATGTTTCTGTATCTTTATCTATCTCTGTATATTTGTCAGAGTTCATCTGTTTCTAACTATTTTCTTCTGCAGGTTTATTCAAAATCTATTTTTTTGTGTCTTATCTGCAGGATAATCTTAATCCATCTTTGTTTAATATCTGTCTTCACGCAGGATTTTTTTGACTCTGTGCAGCTTGTTATTCATTGTGCAACTTGTCTACATTATTCCTTGCTTTCAGCGCTTTCTTAGTCTCAGCTTTGTAGAATAATGTGAATAAAGTCCATCCATTGATCCAAATGCACTTGTATTACTCTGTATTTGACTTGTCTACATAGGTCGAAACTAATTACTAACAGCAGCCGTATAGTTTATACACAAAATATTATATGAATACAGCAGCCGTATAGTTTTTTACACAATAATATTATACGAATATAGTCTGTAAAATGAACTCAAACGATGAAAAATTTAGCTGGTATAAACAAGGAATAGTTTCTATGGGCTGCCACCATGCTGTGTATAAATATAATCTATGTGCGCTGAAAGTGTACGCTGAACTAAACACTCTTCATCATTCATATCCTCACACATTGTGTCTTCATTTCTACTCTCAACTCTTAATTCATTCTGGTTTATAATATTTTGCTCCGGTGACGTCGTCTCTGATATTTCATCAGCATTTTCATTAACTGATTGAAATCGAGTGGCAGCCATTGAAGTGCTTGTCACAAGAACTGTCAAACCGAACTCTATAAAGCAGCTCCTCAACTCACCTTTGTCTGCGCAAAACCTTGATATTATCCCAACCCTTGCGCTATTTGTGATATATGTCTGGACTAGAGAGCAGTCAAGTAGCTTCTGCATGTCATGTAGCCGAATAACGTCATGATACACATATCTTCGCACCATGCATGAAAGAAACACTCCTTTAAACTTTATGACATTGTTTTCCTTCTGGCTATTTGTTTGATTGTCTTAGTGACTGCCCCACTATAGATTTCAGATATAACACCTTTAGGCTTCTTTGAGCCATCAATATTGTTCTATCAATAACTTTGTCCTTTGAATGTTAACTTGCGCTGGTTCTTAACATTTGCTTTCTATATATCCATCATATATCTTTGCATTATCAATCAAATGAAAAAGAATCTTTCACTCTCGACTCTTCCATATACCCCGCGCGCAAGTGACTTTGGCAATATGAAGCCAATATACAATGCACTAGACCAAGGTCATCATCCAAAACATGCAACATTTATGTCAAGTGGTATGCATGGACTTTACAAATGAATACATTCTTCTTTTCACCTGCTACCAAAACTAGAATACACAAAATGCAAGTTTAACTTTCAGCAAAGACACATAGAACTACTTAGTTCCATTTTAAACCTGAGGGATGCAATACAACCATTAATCATCCATTTGTGGGTTTTACAGCAATGTATTCAACATGAAAGGCTATTATCACCCTTAGTTTAGTGGCCTCTAATATTGCAGTCCGTCAATAAACTCAACTATTGCTGTTAATTAAAATCTTTAACAAGTAAATATTAACTTTGTCAAAAACATTGCTCACATAT
>MU226498.1:62951-85553 GCA_018584345.1 Thuja plicata
CTCCTTAAGAGGAAATAACACAAGTGGCACACACTTTATGAAATGTGGCATACATAGATATGGGAGTTACCATGCAACTCCTTTCTCACATATCTATTAAAGAGATGTCTCTTCTTCTCTCCCTAGATCAATGAGGGTTCTTCCTCTTCTCAATTATTGTATGAGCAATTCTCTCTCTCTCTCTCCTCTTCTTAGGATTTTTCATGCCTCATTCATAATGTCACAAGGGGTTTTCTTTTCTTTCCCCTTTCAAATCTCTTGTCTCATGGTGTTGGGTCTTGAAGCTTTCTCTCTCAAACTTATGGTAATATCCTTTCATGCAATAACTCGCTTAGATTCTTTCCTGGTATTGCTTATTTTCATTTTTTCTTTTTCATTTTTAACAAGGTCAAGGTCACTACTCAAGATAGAGTGGGTACAATGTCAAGATTGAAGAATGGAGTGTCATCACACAGCTCGTACAGGCCCGTGCGGCTTGGAGAAATCCTTCTCTCATCAAGGAAGATCTATTGTTTCATCAAATATTTCTCAAATAGATGATTGATGCTATGTAGGATAAACATTCGTAGATGGTTCATGGCTATCCCAGGTCACATCTCTCAAATAGAAGGTTAATGGATAATACAATATTGATCTTATTATTATTATATTTTCCCCATTTATTTTAGGGTTATCACTTATTAAGATAACTCAATGAAGGGTTACCCTAGGAACAATTTTTTTCCCATTTCCTTGGTGAGCCACTCCATCCCACTACTCCAAACCTACCATTCAATCACAAAGATGCATAAAAGACTCCAAAACCTCAATCAAAGAGGGAGTTAAATAAAAATAGCACATGGATGCATTGGCCTCAACCAAGGGCATGAGTCCCAATGGAATCCTATCATGGAAAACATAAAGAACTTTCAATATAGTCTCAAACACCATCATCATGCATTCCAATGTGATCAAACTAAAGTATGGAGAAAAATTCCACAAAAAGGAAAGACAATCACAAGTGCTCATGATAGACTCAACTGGGCACTTGGCCAAGAGTATTAATTCATTCATGAATCCAAAATCCATAATATAAAACCATAGATGGTTGGAAACCTGGAGGACAACACACTCCAATGTTTAGATTAAATCAAATACACCAAACGGTAAATTTGGGTGGCATGAAAAATGAGGCAACCCAAAAATTTCCCATAAATCAAACTTCTCATAAATCTACAAAATGAAAACCCACTTTCTCATAGGCACCCAACAACACACTAATCCAATAAAATTTTAGTTCTAGATAAACACAAAAAATGACCAGTATAACAGTACAAAACCCATAATCAAAACCTCAATTACTCATAGTGAGTCAACCAGGTAATAAAAAACTACAAGATTATAGGGGAGTACTAAATTTTAGTCCACGAAACATTTACAAACAAGAGACAACATAAAAAGATGAGAAATAAATTAAATAACAAAGGCCCTACCTTACAGTCGAAGGAGAAACCTAAAAAGATGAGGAGTAAAATAAATTCCAAGTTGAATCCTGAATTAGTTCCACACAAATGAAAGTATTCATGACACGATTCCAATGAGCTGCTACCCACAAGAAACCGACAACCCAATTAATCACAACAAGTAGAAGAATGAATTTATCCAAAACAATTTGGAGCGAATTCCAGATTCTTCTCCAAACTCAAAAGTGAAAAGTGAGTTAAAATAAATCTATTTGCAAATATAAAGCACTTTTTAAAAATTGACTTTTAAATTAGATAATTTAAATAATTTAAATAACCTAGTGACCTTTTGCCCCAACATAATAAAATTGATTCTAGATAATTGAAATCCAACTATGGCTGATCGACTGGTAAAGAAAATAATATTAAATTTCCCCAAAGAATAATAAAATTAACATTTAAATAAATCATCTGCAACAACTGTAGGAACTTCTAAATGCATATGCAATCACCCATTTATCAAAAATCCATAATGAATATAGATTTACCAACATATATACCAAAGGGGATTATATGCTACTCACGGATACGTCGTCCATACAGGGACAAAATTAGCTCAAAATGAAAGGTCGGTGACACTATCTCTTGTGCCACTACCGGAGATATAGACACTCAAATCCTGCAATTCATGCAGAATGTGTCTAGCACCTATTCATTGAAATACACAAACTTGTGTACCTGATCACAATAAAATAGCCAAATCACAACACATAATAATCAAGGAGTGAAGGAGAACAACACAATCATGTGGACCTCACAAAGTATGTAACTACAACTTCATCTCACTTCGTAAAAATACATGAAGAATGTTACATATCAATTGCATGAGCAAATAGTGAACGTTAATTCATTCAAATAACCATTGCATTAACATTTACACAATTAAATATAAGCATTAAATAATAAATCATGACCACATGAGCATATATCAAAGGAAGTAGATACACAAATATCCAATAGCATATAAGGCACAGTAATATTGAGAATTCATACATAATCATCAATATAATAATCCATTGTTTCTCAAAGAAAAATACACCACATATCATCATCAAGCATCATCATATAGATATGATAAAAATATTACTAATAACATAATATAACATTAAAATTAGCAACGATACAGGTAACTGAAACAAGGTATGGTAATTAGCTACATCACATAGTGCAACCAACAGATCAAATCACATGGATAATCATGGAATATCAACATCATGGTACTGTCGTAGGAGAAATCTGCAAGACTAAAGAAAACTGATTAGTAGAATCAATTATTCAAAATACTAAAACAATAAACATGAAAGCCCTAGAAACAACAAAATAATAAGCATCATAATCAGAATTAAACAATTAAGAAAATTGAATGACACTAAAACTTATGTTGTTTCTCTCTTCTCCTCTTGAAACACTACTTTTAATGGTGCTTAGAGTTGATACTGGCAACACTTATGAATTGGGAGATTTGAGAAATTACGATAAAATGATTGTATGTTGATTAAAATTCACTTGAAAACCTTGCATAAAGATTGTGTTCTCAAAAATTTTGATTTTGGATCCTCCAAATGGGTTTGAAGAGGGTTTATATAGAGATTTCAGGCTGATCGACGGCTAAGATTGATTCTGTGAAAGTAGGATTGGACAGACGAGATGATTAGAGATGTAGTGAAGATGAAGACATTCCATTTTCGAAGAGAAAAAGAAAGAATATAATATATTTCAATTTTGGAGAAAATCAGTTTCCAAAATCCAATTGATTTTTTTATTAAAAGAATGATTTTTCAATTTTCAATTTTGAGGATAATTAAATGATTTTATTGATTTAAAGCTCTTTTTTATTTTCAAAACTATGAATTCCTAATAAAACTTTTTTTCTGATTTTTGGAAGATTTTAGAAATTAAAATTGAATTAACAATTCTATTTAGAAGAAAGTGAAATTAAATTGAGATTAGAGTGAAATTAAATAGAATAGAACTACAACATTGGATCACGTAATTTTTAGATGACCGGGAATAATTTTCTTATCATAACAGATGCCACAACCAAGACCAAAACTTGAAACCATCTACATAAATATCAGCACACCTTCAACCCTAATTTATGGAGAAAAAACCTTCTAGAAAGCACAATTGTAGCATTGTTAACTACAACTATAAAACTGTATTTCTCTGTCACTAAACCAAAGACATCCAGATTGCAGAGACTTCCAAATATAAGAAAATAATGCTAAAGACTGATAAACATCATCTTCCCATGATCATAGGATACATATTCATCTTCCACTATTCTGAATTCTTACTTGTCTTCCACTACACTATAGAATTGATCAGAATACATAATTGTCTTCTGTCATACTGTAGCACTGAATACATACCTGTCTTCCACTATTCTATAGGTTGACTACACAATCTTACTTCTCCAAGTGTAGAAGACTTCGAGACCACAGTGTTTGAGCAACCACAGACACCTTCGTAACACAATATTTGACATCAATGACAATGGACAACCAAACATATATTTCCAACTACTAAAAGGTATTCAAGTTTTCTTTCATTTTGTCCATGAATGTTTTCTAGATTCATCCAAAGTATATTTTATT
The DNA here is from genome assembly GCA_018584345.1 of Thuja plicata. Classification (NCBI taxonomy): domain Eukaryota; kingdom Viridiplantae; phylum Streptophyta; class Pinopsida; order Cupressales; family Cupressaceae; genus Thuja; species Thuja plicata. The sequence goes on from MU226498.1 coordinate 67,051, forward strand.
CAAGTTTTACTAATATGGCATAATCATTGATTACTTTGACATATTGTCTCCTAATGAAGTTTTGTTTTGTAGTGGGTTTTATTTTTAGCACTGATTTAGGTTTAGGAGATTTTTCATTATATTTCTTTAATATTTTATCTATTTTCTCTCTTGGTTCTTGTTCTACTCATGGTTGAACCAGAGTTTGAGGTATGTATTCCTCATAATAATCACACATAGAATGTTACAATGCAATAGGTACTTTGGTCTAAGGTTTTTCAGTCTACCTTGGGTGATCATCAACTTTACTTTTTTAGAGAAATGAGACATTTATCAAAAGAGAAACTATGATGAAGTTATGGACTTGATTGATATGCATTTCCTAGTACCTCATTCTTGTACATTGTGGAGTGTACTATATCCAAGAAAGTATGAGATAAGTAAACTTTCTTTCTGCTATTTTTTTTTCCTACCATTTAATAATACTTGGTAAAATATAAGTATTTAAGATCTCAATTGGCTAGTTATAGAAAGAAAAAAATGAGAAGGATTGATTTTTCTAAGCTAAAATATCCTTTTGCATACTTCTCTACTTCCATTTATTCTACCATGACTAGATTAGATGAATCATTTTCCATGCCTTCTTTTGAGACATTTTGTGATAGATTGACTATAGATCAAGCTAATCTTAGTCAACCTGAAGCAATGCCAAATAAATGATAATTAATTGTATAATCGCCTAAGACAGAATATAGTGATACCCCCACTTCTTCTAAAGTGGACAAACCTAAGAAGGAGAAACTCAATTTTAGATGTTGTAGTAAACCTAGACATGGTAAAAATAGTTGTTATAAGAAATAATTAAAAAGAGATGAAGTGACTCATTTATGAGCATAAACCTAGGCATGGTGAACATAAAATTGTTACAATAAATACTTAAAAGAGATGAAGAAAATCCATATGGATCATAAAATTGTATTTCCTTCTTGATATTCTAGTTCACCCTCTTCTTCTTCATAACCTTCATCATCCATACTTTCAAAACCAAATAAGTATTTATAATGGAGATAATAAGATGAAAGGTCATAGACTTTTTATGATAGATGTTGATTGATCTATAGGATGGATACTTGAGTTTGGTGCTTCACATCATATGAAAAGATCACTACACCAACTCTTTTTACTTGTTCCTTCATGGATAACTAAGATCTTGATGGCTAATAAATGTTATGTTGATGTTTATGCTCATCTGGGTAAACTATGTTTCAATGATACTCTTTCCATACAAAATATTTCTCATAATTTATTTTCAGTGCATTATATATCCCATAGTATGACGTTCATTCAATTACTCCACATTCAATGTTCATTTATTATTTACATAGAACATATCTTGTTTTAAGGGTTAGAGTTGGTTATGATAATAAAATCTACATATTTTCCCATTATTTTGTTTGATGGTGAATGTTTTAAGGTGTAGTCTCCTAGATCGAATATGGGTAGTCTTCAAAAGGCTATATTGATCATTTAAATCATTTTTTCTTCATCCCTTTGATGAGATTCCATAAAACCATGCTTCTTTAGACTTTAGTATTCACTTGGTTTCTAGGACTTCAATTGAGTAGGACACATTTTGTTTTTCATATTTGGCTATGTGGGTTGAGAACATGACAAGAATATCAAATTTTTTATCATTCTTCTTCTATAGATTTGGAGGACACATTTGATGATATTTATTTCTTCTTTGATGATAGTTTCTAGTTCATTACTATCACATCTATGTTATATTTGAACATTTCTCCCAACTTTTCGCATATTCTTATTTTGTCTTCTTCTTTGATTTTGGTCCCACCTAATTTTGTTGAGACATCCTTGGAGGCACTTTACTGGTTTTCAAAGAAACACTTTTTGACTCTTCTTCCCTCTTGTTTCTTCATGGCGATGGATTTTCTTCAACAACATCCATTCTATCTCTTTGTAATTTAGGACAAAATTTTTAGTTTGTAGACATTGGATTCCCATTTGTCTTCAATATTATTTAATGGCTTGGAGATAATTATGGGGGGCATATATATTCTTTATCTTTATCTCCTATTAGGGGCTTCTGTAATGTATCTTTGTGATGGTTATAGTCCTCGGTATTATTGATGAGTCCTCCATACATCACTTATTTAATCACTTGTACATGATTTATTTTTTCATTTTGTCTTTTGGAGAGTGGTTTTTTATCAATTGGTTTTTTCTTTTCCTATGTTTATTTGTGATATTATACATGGGTATCCAAAATAGCCTCATATTTGAGGCTCATCTAGGCATCATTTACATTTTTTATTCCTCCCAAGTGTGAATAAGATTCTTTACCTAACTAATTCCTTTGTGGGTTCATATTCACATAGTAATTAACTTAGTCTTTATTGTATTTCTAGAAGTTTTAGTTGACAATAGAATCTTACCTCATTTACTAGTTTCCTAGGTCATTAATATTTAAGTTAGTTGTCGCATGTTATTTTAGCATCATAAATTGTATGCACTGCCTAATGTCTCCAATTTCATGCTTGTGTAGTGCCCATTTTACTGAGTGTTCATCCCTATGTGCATTATATAACTTTTATTATGAATTTAACTCCTTTCTCTCAATTTAAATAATGTGGGCACTTAATTATAGGTGTGTCCTCTTTAATTATTTCATTTGATCATTATCTCTTATATACATAAGACCTATTCTATTATGAGTAGTATTTTATACATTTCCATGATCACACCTCAATTTTGCACACATTTAGAGTATCCCCTGTCCATATTGACCCTTGATTCAAATTTTATCCCTGATTGGCTTGTAAAGGGTGGATCGAGATGTATGGGGTGACCCAAGTCACCTGTTACATTGGGAGGCCACCCTTACATTTTAAATTATGCCCAAATTTAAATTAGAAAGAGGTATTTTTATTTTAGGTGGGAATCTAATTTTTTGTTGGCCTCCTTCAAGTTTTATGCCCTAAAATGGCTAGGTGAGGTATAAGTACAAGGATAGCTCCCTCATTTTGGGATCAAGACACAATAATTTGATCCATCCATCAATCAATTCATACACAAGTATTCAATCAAGTATTTAAGGAGTATTCAAGCATATTCAAGCATTCAATAAATTAATTTCATCATGATGGAAAGCATAGAAATCATTATGCAATATTTATTTTGTGATGTTATTTTATATCTTTGTGGAGTCATGTTATTGCATCAACACTTGTGATCTCATTTCAAGAAGTAATTACATTGTAAATGTATAAGATACTTATCAAGTATCTTCTATTGACAACATACTTCCTTTCTTTTCATGAAATTTCAATTTAATTTCAAGTTTAATTCCTAAACAAGGGTTTTACTGAGGAAAACCCCTTTCTCCTACCATTATCCCTATTTTTTAAGTGCAGGTGACATGTGACAGAATCTCAATTTTGGTTATAGGAAGGTCTGACAGTAATTTTAGTCTCAGATTTGGTTTGCAAGTTATTCTTTATGTTGGCTTCTAAAATTTGGAATTTGATTTCTCATTCCATTGTTTCCTCTATATGAAAAAAACCCCTTCTTTATCTTTACATTCATTCTACTTCTTTCATCTCCTCATTCTATTTACACAGATACAGTGAAGGAAAACCCTTACACCCACTAAGCACTTGAGTCTTTCTTAAGCATCATGGGTTGTTTTCCTTCCTAATGTATTGAGAGCATTTAGGTGCAACCTTCCTAGTTTTAATAACCATCCTATTGATTTCTCATTGCATATATATTTCTTTCATTACATTTTGGTGAGCGCAACATCCTTATATTTTCATTGTGGCTTGGTGTCTAGATATGACTTTTATCCTTGGATCTTATTTGGGTATCTTTCATTTTCATAATGGAATTTACTACACTAGATTGGTGTATTGTCTCTCATGTTGTTACATTTCTCCTTATTTTGATTTATCAATCACATGAAGTAGATAATGCCTTTTTGCATTTCATTTTGATTGTATTCCTTCATGGTTCTCTTCCATATGTCATCATGAGAATTTTCAATATTCTTTCCTCTTACAAATCATTTTCCAAGACTTTATCTATATTTCATGTAACTTTATAATATATTTTTAATGAAATGTATGAATGGTGTTAATTTCATAAGAGTATTTATTGAAAATGATAAATCTAAAGATGGAATTGCCCCAACCTTTGTGCTTCACCTAGGTTTCCTTTTATTAATGAGGATAGAGATCATACTCTTAACAATACCACATTAGAAAGTCCTATATCTTATCCTCCTAAAGCTACCTTAATTCAAGATATTAAGAAGGCTAGTTTGTGCACTTATTTTCCTTCTCTTAAAGATTCTTCTATTTATCAAAGTATTTTCAATAATCTTGATGTTCAACATTTTTTGATGATTTATTTTCCAAGATAACATTAAGGATGAAGATCTTGCTAAACCTTATTCCTCTCAACCTAAAGAAGATGTGAATAATGATGATAGGATTCCTAATCTCTCTGAAGAGACCAATCCTCTCATTCCTCTTTATACTACACATTTCCACAAACCTCAAGATGAAAGCCCTTCTCCTTCTCAACTAAATTATAATTACACTATAGGTTATGACATTACTTCTCAACAAGGATATAGTGGACAAGGCCTTGGAATTAATGAACAAGGAATAAAGGTCCCTATACATCCTCCTACAAAAATCACTAGAAAAGGTATAAGATTTATACCTCAATCCAACATTTTTCCTTCTTCCTCAAAACAAAAACCTCATTCTTTATAAATTATTTTTCCAACCCCGTTACATGATAACACTCCTTCAGATGATGGTTTGTCCTTAGCTAAGAAAATATTTTGGTGACTTAAGCATGATACCAAAATTTGATTTCCTTTTTTTCCTTTTCCAAAGAATCAAAGATCTCATAATTGGGATTTCCATTGTCTTTTCCATCATATAAATACACATTATCTTGCTGATTGTATTGAATTTAGACAACATTCAAGATTTTGTAGATGGATTTCTTATTTATTTAACAATGGATCTCATACTCTTTCTTGATATCAAAAATGTGTGTTAGCATCCCTTTCACCTATTATGTTTCTCTGCACCATGTGATACTAGTAGCTTACCTCATTGGGGGATTTTTTTTTGCATGGTGCTATGCTTTATTTTATAATCTTCCCTTATTAGCAACATAATATGTCTCTTTCCTTATCTTTTCTCTTTGGGGTAAAGGTTTCTCTTTTCTTTATCCTTCTAAAGGATCCATTATCTCTTTGTTAATTTATATCTATTATGACATGATTTCCTTCCTTGTATGGATGTATTTTGTTTTGCACAAGGATTTACATTCTTGTGTACAATCTCTTCCTTGCTTGGGAGCATATGTTATTATATTTTATATTTTTCTTAGAGTACATAATTTTTTATTCTTTTCCTTTCCTTTACACTTGGGGAGCAAGGGGTTTCTTTTCAAACTCTTTCTAAGGATCCACTTTCCTTAGTGGAGTGGCATTTGTTTATTATGTGATATATTTTGTTGCAAGGAATTGTTGTCTTGATTGAGAATTCTCTTACATAACAGGTGTTTATCCTTGATCAACCTCTTTCATCTTTGAAAAAGCATGTCCATTATAAATAAAGTCCCTTTCTTGGGGGCTTAAAGTATGTTATCGCTCGTTACGAATCTATTTTTCCTACCTAGCAATAGGGGGATAAAATGTGAGTTCTTGTTCTCCTTCCCCTTTAGGTCTCAAAGATTGTATTTTTGTTCAAATAACTCCTCTTGGAGGTAGATGGAAACATGTCTTTAGTGATGTCCTTTTAAGTCTTTTTGGAGTTTCAAGAAGCACTTGCATCGTCAAGGTATAAGACACTTATGAAGCCTTTTCTACTAACAACACACTTCTTTTCTTTTCATGTAATTTCAATTTGATTTCAAGGTTAAATCTTACACGGGGTTTGACTAAGGAAAATCTCTTTCTCAAAACATTCTCCTCATTTTCTATGTGCAAGTGATGGGTAATAGAGTTTCGAATTCGATTACAAAAGGTCTAACAATCTACTACATATCCCTTCCTTTTTCATCATATTTTACCATGTAAAGGGAGACTCCCATAGTAGAGGGTGAGTCAAGTCACCCCCTACACTCCAGGTTTCCCCATACAGCCATTTTAGGCAGAGATTTGGTGTGCAGGTTAGTCTCTATGTTGGATTCTTAGATCTATTTTTGAAATTTGATTTTTTAGTCTGTTATTTTCTTTGCATGAAAAAAAACCCTTCTTTTTATTTACATTCATTCTACATCTTGCATCTCCTCACTTTGTTTATACAATTAATAATCCAAATAGTGAAATACCATTCAATGTTTGAGTCTTTCTTAAGCCTGGTGGGTTGTTTTCCTTACTAATGTATTGGGAGCATTTAGATGCAATCTTTGTAGTTTGAACAACCATCTTAGTGATTTCCCATTGCACTTATTTTTCTTTTATTATACTTATAAGATTAAGAAACATGTCAACATCGTGTTTAATCCTATCATTCATCTTGTCTATATAAACAAGGCTATTGTACACTTCATATTATACATCAAAAGATCATATGTCATGTATCTTAATATTAAAAAATATTTGTATACTCTCTTGTATAAGGATGTCTTGGTTTTTATAAGTCATCCTAGGGTATTAATCTAATGTTTAGCTCCTACACCCTATGGTGAACAAATATACTTTCATTATTTCCCCCCACTTAGGACTAAACAAATTTGTATGCAATCCATGCATAAATAGTATTATCAATTCCTCTTTGTGGCCTTATGAAATGTAAAAGTAAAGATATATAATTTTAAATTTATGTTTTACTTAACTTTCTATCCCTTAAACCCAACTCTAAGCCCCTTCTATAGTATTATCCCCACTATGAACTAACATGTTGTGATATTGCTTGTCTAGTGGCACCTAGCTGTGCAATTACAAGGAGAAAATTATTACAGCATACTCAATTTCTAAAGGGAAATAACGAATCATATTGACATTATCATCATCCTATATGCCTTTTGCATGTATGTGTATGTTATCTTTTATATCATCATCACCACCAATCTAACCACAAAACAAGTTTCACCTACAAGAAAACATTCAAATATGTATTCAACAAATTCCTTAACAACATTCTGAGATAGCATTTTGACAAAATCAAATAGCAAGGAGTTGATAGTGAACTTCATGTAAACATTTTTTCTAATTCATTTCCATACAACATAATTCTTCTTTTTTTTCATCAAACCAAGTTTGTATTAATCAAATTAAATCTGTAGAACTCAAGATTGATTTGCAAGTTTTACTATGCTATTTTAGATTCTAAGAAAGTCAAATTTAAGGCCATTCATTTTTTAGTGACAAACAATTTTATAACTCATCAACGTCACTTTTCCTTTATCAATTTTAGAATTAATTATACCATCTATAAAATTTAATTTATATATCTATTATAATCATTTTGTTCAACTCTAATTAATCTAAATTAATTGTTTATTAACTGATTATACATATAAACTAAATTATTATATAATTTTATTAATTTCACTACACAAATTATTTTCTTATATTTCCATCTCAAGTGCCCATAATGATCGAAATAAAAACCCTTTTTGTGCCCTAAATACCATAAGATTCATATTTGTTCCTCCAAGATTTGAAATATTCTTTGGACCCTTCATCATGTGATTTCTATTTCTTCATGCTACACAATATCACATGTTCTACAATACCTCCCGCTGGCCCAAAATATTGGTTGTTGATCTGCTATAGCTCAACGACTGTCTTTCATCTTCATTTTTTTCATGTGCATGTTGATGCACCACATTCATACACTGTACTTCCAGTCTTTATCCTTCCTTCATTACCTGAATTGATCAACCACCTTTCCTAGAATGTGGCACACTAGAAGTTTTTGATTTGGAGAGGAGATGCATAAATTTGAAAAAGTTTATTTTTTTTGACAGATGTACTCGTGACTTTATTGGTAAGAATGCAAGAAAAATGTGGATGTTTGTTGAAGGAAAGCGAATTGTTTTAACAACTCAGAGTGATATGGATTGCAAAGTTCTTGTCTAACAAGCTTCTCAACTGTCAATTTAATGGTTGAATAGCAGCTATAATTCATTTTTAGATTCTCGTGATTACTTTTATTTTTGTCTAAGGAATGAATATTGTAAAAGATTTTGAGCACAGCAGTCCCACCATAAATGTTTTCAGATGTTCTTGATTTTTAGAATGACAGAATAGTATCCTTTATTCACATTTCTCATTTGTTCTTTTGGTCAGGACTTTGCAGAGATTTTCGAACAGTAAGAAATATGAGTGTGTATGATATCTTCTTCGATAATGGTCCAAATCTTCAATAGATCTATGAGTTGAGGTTTCATCTTGAAGAGACAAGGTTAAAAAATAACAGATCGCATCAGTTACATGTTGGTATTGTTTAATTAATTTTATAGGTTTTTATTATCTAGTTTTCGGATTTATTTGGTATTTAGTTTTTTATCACATATTTTGTAAGTTTATTTTGTATTGTAGAGCTACTAAATATGATGTGATAGATTATATGTAACAATGAAAAATAAACAACAGACTTCAATTTGTAATATTTTGATACATAGTTTGAGACTTGTGTCAAGAGATATCTTTTATAATGAAGAACATGTTAGAATATGTAGAAAGTTGTGAGAAGTTAGGTTTATAATGTCTTAAGTGTTCTCTCAAGACATTACAACATAATAAATAGATTGAAAAATTATGATACAAAAATAACATATACATCTTGTAAAACACATTGACCAATTACGACATTGTTGTAAGGAACACTATGAAATGTGTAGTTCAACCATGTTTAGCATCCAACCATATAACAACATCAATGGAAGACGTACAATGTCATCGAGGGAGAACACTAACATGATGATAAGAAGAGGAGCTAGAATTCATCTTAGCATTAAGGTTGGATTTGGAACCACAACCACCCTCACTCACAAATGAGAAGAAAAAAGAAGAGCATATTTTATTGACACATCCCACAACCCTATAATAATACAACCAAACACCCATAAGGATATAGGGACACTAGAAGGTTACCAAAATTGTGTAACAAACAAGGTTGATATCCTACCAAGTACCTAAATTATCATACAAGCATAAGTTTTAAGAAAAACAAGGCACGCATCTAAGAGTAGCCTCCATCAAGAAAATTTTCTAAACAAGTATGGATAGTGTTCACTTTCCAAGGGTCACCCCTATTACTAGTTATAGTTACCACTATTGTCAATCAAGGCCACTTGCCACAAGTTAGGGTTAATCATCCATTAAGGTTACCCAATAGATCCTAGGGTCATGGTTGTCTTTTTAACTAGTTAAGGTCACTCATTTAAAACTTAGGCTTGTGTGAGAAGCATTAGTGATACCTTTCAGAGATCCTAAACTAGTAAAACATGTAACCTACAATAAAAGCCCAACTTGAAAGTTGTCCTAAGGGTCCATAAAACTCCAAAATACCTCTAAAAATTGGCTAAAGGTTCCTAACTACACCTATAACCTTAGGTAACGCTGTGCACTAAGTTACAACCTTACTAAGCCACAAAAATGAGGCTCAAAACCCATGATAAAGAATGAAAACCAAATACACCTAGTGCAAGATGGATACCCGACAACGTAAATTTACCTTGATAAAGGTGTTGTCCTAATCATATTTCACCAATTATTTTGGTTTATTTTAAGGCTTCAATTGATATGTTTAGAAACCATATTAAAAACATCAATGTTAACCCTTAAATTACTATCTCAACATCAAATGCATCTTCCTTAACAATAAGGCACAAAGATCATTTATACCATCTAGCTATAGAAGTGTGCATACCATTAATTTCATAACTTAAATATATGTAAAATAACTAATAATTATAGGTAAGTGCACCAAGATGGTGTACAAAAAGGAGGGTATAAGTGGCCACTTTTTTTCTAAATCAGGTAAACTTGAACTTCAAAGAGAATTTTGAGAGTCGTGCACTCAAAATTAGGAGATGTGTAAAGAATAAGAATTGTAGTACTCTGAATCTAGTTTCTAAACTACTAAAGTTTTTTTTTATAATGGATAAGATTTAGAGGGTCAAACCCATTGCGCACAAAAAATTGTTCCTAATTTTTTCATAAAAACATAACATAGTGTGTTGTGCACATTACAAAATATATAGCTAGATTTAGTATTTTGAAAAACCCTTTCGTAGAATGATAGGTAAGAGTGAGAGATAGAAATTGCGTATTATTTTGTAATTTTTTGTTGAGTATTTTTTTTTAAGTGGCCGCATTTTGAAAATCAGGTGTGTGTTTGTGTGTTGGGCATAACTTGCATTAAAATAATAAAAATGCAAAAAAAAAAAAATAGTGTATAGAATCAAGTCTAGAACAACAATATGTAATTTGTTTTAAATTTGGTCAAGTTGCTCAAAATTTATTAAAAAAATGGTAGACATATGTCTCTTAGAACTCTAGAGACACTGGTAAAGACAAATAAAGTTTACTATGCTAATGTTGTCCAAGATTAGAAAACATTATATGGTTAGAAAGATGAGAACACGTGTAAGATTATGATGGTAATTTTATAGATACCCACTTGATGATTTATACACCTGATGATGAGGAAGTTGAAAAATCAATGTGGAAGAACAAAGGAGATGTAAAGGGAGAGAAATGGAGGGAAAAATGCTCCCAAGCCTTAGGGGTGTTATCCAACCCTCTTACCTAACTATAACCCGGTTGGATTTTTAAGTATTTCAAACCTCGATCAGGTTATGTAATACTAAGACAGTCTTTACTACTTGTTCATTATGTGATCGGGTTTCTAAGCACTAAAAATGTGATCACATTATCTAGAAGTAGAAATGCATTGTGCATAATTTGGGTTTTGCATATGTTTTTAGTTCTACAAAACACGATCACCTTTTGTAGAATTAAAAATGCATCCATGTAAAATTAATATGATACATATATAACATGTGTATATGTATATATGTATATATATGCATATGTATAGATATATAGGTATATATTTATATAGATTTATGTATATATGACTATATATGCATGTTTCACCCTCTCTTTGTTCCCTCTCTCTTGTCTTCATTCCCCATCACCATCTCTGTCTATTTTGAGCCCTCTCTCTCTCTCTCTCTCTCTCTCTCTCTCTCTCTCTCTCTCTCTCTCTCTCTCCAATGCCCTAATAGCCCTCTTTCACTTTCCCCCTCCCTCTTATCCCTTCCCCCATCACTGTCTCATTCTCTCTCTCTTAAATGATTCTCTTCGTCTACCTCATATCCTTCCCCTCTCTTATTTCTTCGTAATCTATCATCGCTTAAATCATAAATATTATTAGACAAACAAAATGTGTACGCATTCTATAAGACTTTGAATATGAACATAAATGTTATTAGACAATATAAATGCGTACACGTTACGATAAACTAAAAGTGGCATTTTTACTTCTTCATAACGCGTACACCTTTTGAAGAACTTAGGCTTGGTATTTACCGAGCCGTAACCCGATCAATTTATTTCCAATGAATAACGTGATCGGGTTACTTAAAAGTTTGTGTTTTTTTATCATGTGGCCAATTTTTTACCAGCAACTTCATGCATTCACCCTTATAAAATACTTTTTAAGTAGTAAAGAAAGCCACGCTAAGAATAATAGTTTCAAGATTAAGTAAAAGATGGTAACGCCCTTGAGACAAGGGGTAAAAATGATTGAAACAAAACCATAAAATTAAATTACAACTAAAGGTTCTCATCCCAAAATGAATAAACCATAATAATAATTGGATAAATCTATGGAACATAAATAATATCTTCTTGAAATGGTTGTAAATAATTAAATTGCATATTTTTAAGAAATAACAATGAAGATTTGTAAATAGCATAATGCCATGAAAACTCAATATACCTTCCTTTTAGCATTCTTTATATCTACTTGGCCCTAATATTGGATTAACAACACTCTATCATGTAGACCCCTTAGTCTCACCCCTTTATACTAGGACATGATCAACTAAGTAACAGACAAATCGAGCACAATTTAGAGTGTAAGACAATATACCTAATAATAAACACATATAAATAATTCTAAATATTCATACATGTGTGAGGGTACTAAAATTTCATTAATGTATATATAACCTATGTCTAAAAATACCTCAAGTAAAAAATCCAATGAAATAATGGGACAAGGGTCCTAGACAAGGAGTGTCAATGCTTTGGCATGATGGTCATGTAGATTGTTGAGTAGTATCCCTATTCATGATTTGAGTACCCAGTGGTATTCACCGATCTCCATGAGTTATAAACTACTATTGTAGACACCTAAAAATGGAAAATGATTGTGAATCTACTTGTTAGTGTGTGGTTTGTCTATTTTTGGTTGTTTGTTTGCATTTTTAATCAGTTTTGATTATTTTGATTATTTTGATTATTTTGTTTAATCTTTCAATCTTGTCATCAATCTCATTCATTTTTATCATTTTATCCCTTGTCAATCCTTTTTTCTTGTTTGATTAAATAATTTTGACAGTTATTTAATCTAGGTCATTAGTATGTCCCAATTCTCCTATGTCTTGGCATGTCCCCTTTTGACATAGCTAAATTTTATTTATTTATGCTTTTATCATTTTTGTGTCACATTTAAATGTGTAGTATTTAATTATCCTTTGGTCTTTTGGAGGGAATTGGTAAGTGGGTGTTTATTATTTCATTTTATTATTGACCTTTGGTCCTTCCTTTCCACTTGTCTTTTTGTCTTCCTTTTCTTGGTCCTTTTATGCAATCTTGTATGTCCATATGATTTGATCTTAACCATCCATTTTAAATTGAAAGTCTATAAATTTGGTTCTTATCCATTATTTTTTGTAACCACAATTCTAGTATCCTCGCCCATATGTTGTCAATTTTATCCTTGCTTTTTCACTATATTTGTGCACTTGTCAACAAAGAGAAACATATCAAATTAGAGGAGAAAGAAAAAGAATTGAGACCCCATCAAAGGAATTCTTGATTTTTTGTTTGAAATTTATTGTTATTTGTGCATTTCATTTTGATAGTCTCATTGGTAAGATTAGGATTGTTTCGATTAAGTGAAAAATAAGTTTTGAAAGGACCCGAAACCTTTTACAAATAAACTAAGAAAGATAGAGCATTAAGAGACCAAAGAAACTACTGTGACACAACACCAAACACACCAAAGGGAGAAAACAAACATTCCTACAAGAATGAAACTCATACTAGATCAACAATCCATAAAAGGGCAATCAAGAAAATCATTTAAGCCCGCCCTTATGTGACCGTAAACTCATATCAAAAGAAGGCATGGGAGACATAAATTTATTTCCTTTAACAGTTGTCCATCCTTCCTCCTCCTTCTTAGCATCACTCTTCCCAGCCAAAGAAATAATAGAAAAAACCCACAACCTAAAAAGAAGGGCTGGCCACACCAACAACAATTGGGACAAGGAAAACATCTCCACCAATCCCCAAATCCCCCCTGGAAAATCCAAGGCATCAAAATCCATAGCACCAGCAGGAAGGAAATCTTACCTAGAGACAACATCATTTGTCTGGATAGGGACAACAGCCGCATCATCCAAAAAGACAACATCAATTGTCGGAACCAAGACAACATCTGAGGCAGCAACAATAGAATCAGCATAAGCGAGATCATCCTGAGAGGGGAAACCATCCGTAGCCCCAGCCTTAGGAACTTTTATAACTGTATAATGGTGGTCAGCAACACCCACCCACCAAGAAGGTGATTTCTTCAATTTTATCATGTCAGACAAACATCGGGCATCAATATGGCCAGTCTTACGACACTTTCTGCATCTGAACAAGATTCCCTCATAATCAAGATTCTAGATCCATGAGTCCCTAGGAGAATCCAAGTGATCTTCTCCAAGAGACCCTTAGAAACATCCACCTACATGAGAATACGAAGATGAAAAATCTCAAAGGATAAAAAATCCACCATCTAAAAATCCCCAATAGCCTCTCCCACAGATTCCAAAACACTATCCATCCAAAGATGCGGGGGAAGATTCAGAATCCTCACCCATAAAGGGATTTTATTAAAAGACTCAATAAGAGGATCAAAATCCTGATGCCAAGTTTTTGCCATCAGGGGAATGCTCCTCCTAGGTGAAACAATTATCACACAAAATAGTGTTCCTATCTTCAGCACTATCAAACTTTGCAATAAAAAACCCTTTGCCATAGGGAATATCTGAACAGTATTAATTAAAATAGGCTCCCAATGTTTGGAAATCCATGCATGTAGGTCCATTAGAGAAGGCCAAAAAACCCTGAATCTAAAGATAATAGCATTAGTGGCAATGAACTCCACCATATTAAAGATCTCATCAACTATATCATTTTCCAAATTCACCACTATGGATTCACTTACAGAGACAGGCGTAACAGAATGAAGTCCCCCTCTCCTAGAAGTAGGTAGAGAAGAGGCTAAAGCTCCATTAATGTCTACTTCAAAAGAAGCCACATCTACAAAAGAGGCATAGCCACCACATGCCCCAAACCCAGCAGACAAAGGGAGCACATACTTGTTGACGGGACTTTGTGACTAGTCTCATCAATAGTGATAAGTTGTCGTACCGGGTACCAGGGTACCGACCAACTTTGCCTATAAAGGTTTTTTGGAGAATAAATTCTCAGGGCCTTCAAGCTCCTGAGTGTTGGGTCTCGATGGTGCGGGGAAGCTAATTTGGGCAAGTGACTTTTTGTTCAGGGGGATAGCTGGTTTTTCTCATCTTATTTGGGGATTTCAGTGATGGGTCAAGCTTTCCTGCAAGCATGTTAAGTTTACCAAATAAACAGCAAAAGATAGGGAAAAGTTAGATTTTATTACTTCTACTTATAGTCATGCAACATATTTCCAACATCAACAATGCTCCAAAGAACTACACTAAATACTGAATACATACAGAACTGGCGATTCATACATATTCAATAGCAAGGGGAAATGAGATCATTGATCTAAAAAAAATTAGAGCAAAGGACATTAGAAACATACAGCACAAAAAGATATCGCTAACTTGGAGATTAGAACATCAACAACATCATTGCCATAACTATTCTTCCTTCTTCATTAACTCAAAGTGTTATAGCATCACTAGTGTGTATATCCATGGCTCCAAGGGAGCATCTAAACTACTAAGCACTACTGAGCATTGAGCTCCTAAAACAACTGAAAATGAAAAGGCTATCTTCTATTACTTGCTGGACTTATAAATCACCAATTTTTCTGACCCTTGTTATGAGGTTAGACTTCTTATTTATACACAGTTTTCCCTAAAACTAACCTAATCTAATTGTACACTCAACATATAAAATACATTATCCGGTGGTCGGTACTACCTGCACCACTTACAATCACCTCGAAAAGAGTAGAGACCTACCAAGATGGAGGAAGAAGACAAGAAGAGAAGAGGGAAGAATCGACATAGAGAAGAGTGTTAGAGTAAAAATAGAAGAAACCTGATCTTCCTGGTATCTGAGGCAACATGCCTCATCAATGCAAAATGTAGCTCACTATCTTCGATGCACCAGGTAGTTAAAACTGGAGCAGCACCTTGGGAAAATCACCTGTCAAAGCCATCCCTTTGTCTGACATACCTTATTGGGATCACCCACCTGCTGACCCATTATTAACTGCTTGACAATGACTGGTCAGCTCCAGCAACATGAACACTCATTAGTGTGAAATAATACAAAACTTTGGACCCAGAATTCTAGAGTTCGGGAGATTACGCTCAAAGAATAAAGAATTTACAAAATGTGCACCCTGTTGGTGAAAATCTCTAGAGTTTAGAGAATTTTATTGTGCCTTGTATGTTTTAAAAGCTTCCAAAACCTGGGAAATTCCTTCTTTGTTGATGCCCTTGATGCATGCCTGGCGGTACTTGGCTACCTCCACTTTCTCACCCAAATCTAGGGCATTCCCTTTAAGTTACACAACCATCTTTGCTGCATCATGGGCCTGGAGCATCATGCAAGATAAGTGTGACATCTTTGCTCCATCAAAATCTCTCAGGGATTGGTACTGTGACTCCATCAATTCATCAAACTTCCCCACAACATGATCTATCGGAGTGCATGTATCTGTACTGAAGGGATCGACTCCTGAAACCCTTGTAAAAAATGCCTTGTATAAATTTAAAGAATACTCTACTCTGGGGACCTTTTTTTTAGGGCCTCTACCAGTTGCTTGCTAATCTCCAATTTGAGATCAATTCTAGAATGCTGGACCCAGATAAAATTGAAAGACTCCTCCCCAAAAATTCCCATCTCCATGATGGGTTCCTCTTTGAGGTTCATGAGCTCTCCTAGCTCGCTTCTACATGCCTCGTATTGCTTAGTCTCTCCCTCCCATATAGAAAGGGTATTCTTGGCATGGTGTAAGATGTTTCCAGCCATATGTAGGTCTAGGAGTGTTGTTACCAGGAAATGTTGGGCATTTCCTACATGCTCAAATACCCAGTTGTTGACCACCTAAGCTTTCTTCTTCATATTCCTTAGCACATCGACATCACCCTATGGAAGCAGTGCTCCAGATGTAGAAGCTTCTAGATGAATGGAAGCTAATGGCTGCACTAGCTCTGTCAACAACCTGACCAGATTTACATTCTTTTCCTTCTCTTCTTTTATTCTTTGGGCTGTTTGTCATAGCGGGCCTCAATTTCCCGGTGTTGGTACTCCTAAATTTGGAACAAATTTGGAGTGACCATGTAAAAAATTTCAGACAAGCAAAGTCAATACCCTTGAAAAATTGTGAGAAGACTCAGTTGGAGTGATTGAAAAAGGTTCCCGGATGATTTTTATGAGATACAAATTTGGACGAGGCTTTAATGCCTTTCATTTGATGTATGCAGTGGGTCCCAGCTCTTGAATTTCAGTTCTGACATGTTTAGGGAGTAGTCATTTTGAGGGGGTCACCTAATTCTGCATCTTTGCTAAGTTGTCAATTTGCTATCCAGAGCCTACTTTGCCTCTGAGTATCTCACACCCTGTTGAGTTTCATAGGCCATCACTTTAAGAATGTTTAGCATGCATATTAGAGAGCTTATGTTTTGAACCTCAGGTCATTTTGAATCTGTTTGATAGGTCTTAATACTTCCGAAAGTTGTTTGTTCATGAACTATCTGCATTTTTGTCCTGTCTGGAAATCTGAGTAGCCCAGTTTGACACATTATAACTTTTGACCAATTCATCCAATTGAGAAAATTACTTTTGCAATGTGTTCCAGAGGTCACACACTCCATATGTTCCAGTCTGCAGATCTTTACGAAATTAGATGATAAGTTTTCAAGAACCATTCTGACAGTGATTAATTCTGATTTCCTGAGTTTGCAAATGCAGAATTGGTAAGTGACCCACTTTGAGCTTTTGAAAGTCTATACCCCAGTGAAAATTTTGGATAATTGAAGGTTGACTTTCATTATAGACCTAGAAATGAACTCATATGCAGATTCCCAAGCCTTGACCAATCTGGTTGATCACTTTTCTTTGCCGATTCCGAACCCGATTTCTGCATATCTATTAGGTTTTGGTTCAGAAAGTGTAAAGGTGCTTTCTTTGCAGATCGGTATCAGTTCAGTGGTTTCTTTTCAGAGGAAGGAAACTGAGGGGTCATGTTCCACATATGGCATTCTTTCAGGATCGAGAGGTTGAGTTTCTGGAAGATCTTTTTGATGACCCTATGAGTTCAGTTTCAGAGGCAGTTTGTTTAGTTTGCAGTGCGGAAAAGAGTTAAGTTTACCAAATGCCCCACTTTGCCAGTGAATAAATTTTGGCCAGTTGATTCTTTTGACGAACTTCTTTTTGCATTGTCTTGCAAAGCTGACACACTACCTCCAGTTCAGATTTGAGCCCCCCATTAATCCATTTGTCAGCCTTTTAAAATCAATTACGGCGATTAAAATCATTTTTTGACAATATGTTTGTAGTGCGGAAAAGAAATGGTCATTTTTGGGAAATGATAACTTTATGTCTGAAGGATGTTTTCAGAACAAATCAACGCATCATGTTCATTTCATATCAATGTACTATCTGACTTCATGGAAAGGTTCCTGAATGTGTTTCAGTCATTTTGTAATGGTCGACCTTAAGGCGATTTATGCTGATTCAATTTTTCACACTTGCATAGTATTCTGGAAATGCAAAGTTTCATCAGTTGCATATTGTTCCAGAGAATGAATCTGAAGGAGCCCTTTCACATGCATAGTCTTTGTACATGAATGAATCTTCTTTCCAAGTGACGAGGTTAGTTTACTTGTTTCGGTCAATTTTCGAAACCAGTTCTTGGGGCCATTTGTTGTTTACTAGACCAATTTGCAAAAGTGTAAAGTTGGGTTTTAAGTGATTACTTCTTAAGTGATTTAAGATCATAGGTGCACTGAAGACTACA
>MU226498.1:128129-167770 GCA_018584345.1 Thuja plicata
ATTCATTTGTGCATTAGCCCTTCCTTGGGGTTGATCAACTTGGATCTCCCATTTGTGCATTTGAGGATAAAAAGGAATATCTTATCTTCTCCTTAATCACAATTGCAATACTTAATCAATACAAATTTAATTAGGGTTAAGGAATTCAATACATTCTAGGAAACTTAAAGGACAATTTACACATCAATCACATCCCAATCATAATAATCAATCAATAAATAAACCAATCATTTTTATATGTACACATTATCAATTACAATCTATCATACAATTTTCTTATGTACACTATGTTTTCTTCCAAGAATTTGATAACTACATCCGCCGTGTTGTTCTTGCATGGAATTGCTTCAGACCACCAAGTGTAGTAATCTATCACAGTCAAGATATACCGGTGGCTAGCGGATGAGTTGGGGTTTATTTCCTCGATAAAATTGAATACCCATTGGGCGAAGGGTAAAACTTCAAAGACTGGCTGCAAGGGCATGGTTGAGTTCCACTCATGATGGGCTATGGTTTGACAAGTGTGGCACTTCCTTATGTGAGTGTTGACATCTTTGAAGATGAAGGGCTAATAGTATCCGGCCTAGAGAATCTAGTTGGCAGTGGCATCAGCTGAGCCATGCCTGGTTCTAAACTGCCCATGGAATTCTTCTATCATTTTGGCAGCTTGGTCCCTATCTATGCACCGAAGGTAAATCCCTTCGAAATTTGTACAAAAAAGTGTTCTATTTTTTATCATGAAGTGCACACTTTTCAATCATAGGGCATTACGTTTGTTTGGGGGGAGCCCCTCCAGGCATCTATTATTGAGTAACAGGTATACTAGATCGGTATACCATGGGTCTAAAGTGATGGACTCCATCGTATAAGTTTGGCATTCAATATTTGGAGCTACTTCTAACACTTCTCTGCATAGTCCCTGGCCTCTGACTATCTTCATTGGTTGCATCTCTAGATCATATTCTTGGAGGATGGCCATCCATTTCCCTTAGCATTTTCCCAGTTCACTCTGCAGTAGTAAATATTTAATAGCTTGGTCTGGAATGATAGCATGCACTTTGCTCCAGAGAATATAGTGCCACAATTTGTTCACAGCCTGAACAAGAGAAAAAGCCTACTTTTCCAAGGGTGAATATCAAACTTTGACATTTTTTAAGGAGGAGCTCATGAAGGAAATGGGTCATTCTTGCCCTTCAACTTTCTGGGTGAGGACTTCCACTGTAGAATGCAGGGAAGCGAAGGAGTATATGTGAAAAGGGAGGGAATAGTCTAGACTTTCCAGGACTGGTGTCTCCACTATGGTTTGCTTGATCTAAGCATACACTTGCTTCACTTTGGGGCTCCACTCAATCTTGGTATCTTTCTTCATTATGTCATTGAGTGGTTTAACTATCTCGGCGAATTCAGTGATGAACCACTGGACAAAGTTTATCTTTCTGAAGAAAGATCTCATTTCCTTTTTACTATTGGGCATTTGTAGATTCAGCAGTGCTTCAACTCTCTCAGGGTCAATGGATATCCCCTTCGCAGAGACTATATGCCTGAGCAGCTTCCCTTCAGTGACCCTGAATATTCATTTCTTATGGTTGAGGGAGATACCATACCGGCGATATCTCTCACAAATTTGGGTGAGGTGGGCGGAATGATCACGCCTATCCTAGGAAAAGACTATCAAATCATCCATATAGATGATTATGCATTTGTTTACCAGGCCTTTGAATGCAATATCCATAGCCTTTTGAAATATGGCCCCCATGTTGATAAGGCCAAAGGGTATTCTCCGATATGCAAACATTCCCCACTTGGCAGTGAACATCATTTTATCTCTATCCTCATACTTAACCATAACCTGGTTATACCCAGAGTACCCATCTAGGAAGGACATCATTTGAGAACTATTGACAATTTGCAGTACCTCATCCAACGAGGGGAGAGGGTGATTATCCTTCTTGGATGTCTTGTTCAAATTGTGAAAATTCACACACAGGCGGATCTCGTCATTCTTCTTTTGCACATGGACAAGGTTTGCAACCCATGTTGTGTGCCCAATAGGAAAGACAATCTAAGCTGATAGCAGTTTTTGAACCTCCTGATGGATTAGAGGTTCAATCAGTGGGTTTACCGGCCTCTGCTTTTGTTGAAAGGGCTTAGAATTTGGTTTCAATGGGATAGTATGAGTCATGATGGATGTGTCATGGGTCTTAAGATCCTCATACCCCCAGACAATAATGTCAATATATTATCAGAGAACCATGAGAATCTTCTCCTTCTCCTATCGGGAGCAGGAAGTGCCAATGTGTACAAATTTTTCTTCATCAGCCTTGTCGATGTTGACTTTTTTGAATTTTCCTCCCTCAGAGGAGGATGATATCTTATCTTGACCCCGGGGGTCTAAATCAAAGATGTTTTCAAGAGCTACCATCCCTTTGGGATGGTGTTGATGGGTAGGTCAATGATCTTATCATTTTCTTCACCCTTCCTGATACCGTCATGGTCTATTTCTTCCACTTTCTGATCTTTGAAGATGCCAACATTGGCCATGAAGGCCAAAATATGTTGGTTATCCTAAAAAAATTGAAAGTGGGTGATATTATCTAGGATGGACAGGGTGGGGACCATCTCAATAGAAAATTTCTAGAGCTGGGAGCCAGCCATTGGCTCGAGGGTGTTGGCAGATACAGCAAGGGCATCCGGAACATAGTTTCATTTCTGGGGAATAAATCTAATGCCAAAAGCATCAAAGTATTCAATTAGGCTCCATGCTCAGTTGAAATATGAGACCAACCTTTTTTCATGACATGTGTATTGGCTTTAGACCTATTTTACGATCAATTCTGAATTACCCATTGCCTGGAGGCAGGTGATCCCTTTTCTCAATGCGAACAGGAGTCTGAGGACCAAGGCCTCATACTTCATGACATTATTGGTGCAGTTAAACTACAACTGGTAGGATGTGTGGAAGGATTTTCCATGTGGGTTGATTAGCTCCACTCCTTCCCCATGGCCTTGTTTAGATCAGGATTCATCAAATTTCAAGATCCACAGGTCATTGTTCATTTTCTGGGGCTGGGAAGGTGAAGTGGTGTTTGGATTGATTGTGGGAGGGTTGGGAGGTGATTCCTCTAGCTCTGATGGTGCATGGGTGAGTTTTTTCTTTGGAGAAACCTCTAGTTGGGATTCCTAGACAAGCAGCACCTTAGGTATACCGCCAGATGGATCACTTGGTCTAGGTGAACTGGCTTTATGTTCTTTCTCCCAGAGATCATTGATGTGGCTGGTAGCAGTGGAAATGCAAGGCTCACACTCCAGTTCAGAGTGTTTTTGGTAATGTACTTGACACCAAGTGTTGAACAAGAGCATGTCTGGAGTGCCATGTTACCTTGTGAGTTTACCTCACCCTTCAGTTTTCCATCCAGGTCCTGAATTATCTAAGCGACTATGGGATCCTCCCTGGGAGTAAAATAAAATTTTAGGATCTCTAGTGGTTGGTTCACCTCGAGAGAAGATTCAGAGAAAAGGACTTCATTTACCCTCTGAAATTTGGTGAGGGCCTACTTCATCCTAGGTGCACTCTCCACCTGGATTTGGCTTGATTTCCCCTTCCAGGGGAGCCACAAGTGGGATAATTCCATAGAGAAATACACGTTAAGGGCCTTAGACCAATTTTGACTTAGTAACATCCCATAAGTTTTAGGGATGTCCACCACTTGGATGTCTATTGTGCTTGATATCCAGGGGTCTTGGATGAGCTAAATCTGGATTTTTTTCATCTCTCCTACCATTTTCACAGAAGTTTTTTCCGATTGGACTACTGCACCTTTGGATGGAGTGGGAGTGAGTCCAAGCTTCTGGCATATAGATAAGGGCATGATGTTGCTCGAAGCACCAGAATCTACTAGGTAGTTGTATAGGTTCTTCCCTTGAATGTTCAAGCCTAGTAGGAAGGGAGGATCCTTTGTATTTCTGTAGAAGACAGTCAAGCTGGCATCATCAAATGTGAGCATCTTTGGTGGATGACCAATGACTTTCAGGTTTCCCAAGAGCTTCAGAAGAGACTTCTTCTGCTCGGGGAAATTTAAAAAAACCTCCATCAAGGTCATGGAGGTGGTGGTTTTCTCTAATGCCTTAGTGATGTCAAACCTTCCCCCCAGATAAAGTTGACTTCCCTCAGCCGAATACCTAGCTTGGTTAGAGCCAAGTCATTTCAATGGGAAGGAGCGATCAATTGTGTTGTCCTAGGGAGGGGTATTATTGGGAGGCATTGGCATGTAGGCTAGCCCTTTGCCAGCCTAACTCTAAGTGTTGTAAGGATTCTACAGGTTGGTGAATGCATTGGCCTCAAAGGTCAGGTTAGATTCATCAAAGAACCCTTGAAATTTAGTTTCTTCTTTGTCCTCTTTGTCTGTTCTGAATAATACGGTCTCACACATGAAGGAAGTGTGAGAGGGCTCCGATGAGGATGATTCTGAAGGAGTTGTATTGACAGGTTGTTGTTTGTTCGACTAGGAGATCATGATGATCTTCTCTACTGTGGCATAGTTCACCTCAGAATCAAAGCTAGTGTCATGCAAGCTACACCAATTGGTCAAGGAGTGGAATTCTGCAAGCTGTACAGAATGACTGGATCCTGCACCACCCTAAGTGGTGTTTTGGTTTGGAGGAGGACCTCTAGTATTCACATTGTTTTTCCATTTTTTTTGATTGGGCTGAGGCCCATTATTGTAATTCTAACCTCCGAATTTGGTATTTCATTGTCTGGAGAAAATATCCCCTCTCTGGGAATTGGATTTGTGAGGTGTGGAAGGCCCCACCTTCAGCTGTCCCATGTCCGTCATCAGAGAGGACACCAGGTGCTAGAGGGATTCAACCTCGACAAACAACTAGGTAGTCATTTCATAATGTGACAGTTCTTGTGCTAGGTTCTCAGGGAAAGTGGCAGTAGCTCCCAGAGTCAAGGATGATAGTCCTCTAGTCGCAGGGGACTAGAAGAAAGGTATTATGGAGGGTTGTGTTAAGGGTTGTTGCATCTGCTATGACTAGCTCTGGGGAATGAATTCTAGACCCAAGATTGTCTAGGCTTGCAATGGATAAATGTACTAGGCCTGCTGGTCTATCGACAGTGGGCCCATAGCCATTGTTTGGGCACCCATTTCCAGATTGGGGTTACATCCCCCGGCATAAGAAGTTCTTTCAAGTATCATTTTGAATGGTAGGCTCTGTCCAATCCTGTCGGGAGCTTTTCTCAAACCGTGGGACAATTCCAAGGCTAGGTTGTAGACCTTCTCCAGAGTATCCGGGTCACTGGCGGTAGTGGTTATCCAAAGGAGAGTGGCAAAAATGGGGTCCATAGCATTCAGGTATGTCTGGATGGTTACATCAGTGGATGGGATGAAGGGACCTATGCACCGCTTAAAGGCACGTTAGAACCAATGGTTGAATGTGGCAAGGGGTTCATTTGGTTCCTTCTTGATAGAGATAAACTGGCTATGGGACCATGCCAGGTCCACATGAATGTGAAAGGCTGATAGGAAGGCATCTTCGATATCCTGCCAACTATTAATGGAGTTGGCTGGCAAGTTGAGGTACCAGTTTAACTCATTTTGTCCTAAGGACAGAGGGAACATCTGGGTTACAACATCCTGATGCTGTACTCGGTGTCACTTCATGGCATCCTTATAGGCTTGGAGATGTTCTTCTGTGGTTCATGGGCCTAGATGCTCATATCTAGGATAGACTTCTCGGGATGCAGAGGAAGATTTTTGGTGGCATCGGGGAACTGCCCCATTGGGGACCCGGTGTTACCAAACTAATTTTCCATTGGGGCTGCTAGATTTTGGCTAGGTTGAGCATTGGTCCTTGGGATTATTTGAGGGACTTGGGTATTCTGAGGTGTAACGAATCCCCAGATAAGGTTGGTTAGTTGTTTGGTTTGCGGGGTCCTTTTCTTCCGAGCAAGAGGCTCGAGTTCAACAAAATTTTTGGGATTCGGGGCTGAACGAAGGATTCTTTCAAAATGTAAGGGAGAAAAAGACGCTATCCCGATAAAAGCTCACTTTCTAAAACTATGGCTTGGGGAACCCTTGGGCAGTGTAAAATCAAAATATTCGTAAGGGGACGAGCTCATGCCCTTCTTCTATTGCCAGTTTTTGTTGACAGGACTTTGTGACCAGTCTCATCAACAGTGATAAGTTGTCATCTGTAAATGTTTTCTGAAGAAT
Organism: Thuja plicata; assembly: GCA_018584345.1. NCBI lineage: Eukaryota > Viridiplantae > Streptophyta > Pinopsida > Cupressales > Cupressaceae > Thuja > Thuja plicata. The sequence goes on from MU226498.1 coordinate 134,348, forward strand.
AAATTCTTTGGGCCTTCAAGAACCTGAGTGTCAAATCTTGATGGTGTGGGGAAGCTAAGTTGGGAAAGTGACTGTTTGTTAGGGGGGATAGCTATTTTTTCTTGTCTTCTTCAAGGATTTTAGTGATGGGTTGAGGTTTCCTACAAGTATGTTAAGTTTACCAAATAAATAGCAAAAGATAGGCCAAAGTTCAATTTTATTAATTCTACTTATAGTCATGCAACATATTTCCAACATCAACAATGCTCCAAAGAACTACACTAAATACTAAATACATATAGAACCAGAGATTCATACATATTCAATAGCAAGGGGAAATGAGATCATTGATGTAAACAACATTAGAGAAAAGGACATTAGAAACATACAGCATGAAAATATATCGCTAACTTAGAGATCATAACATCAACAACATCGTTTCCATAATTGTTCTTCCTTCTTCATTAACTCAAAGTGTTCCAGCATCACTGGTGTGTACATCCATGGCTCCAAGGGAGCATCTAAACTACTAAGCACTACTGAGCATTGAGCTCCTGAAATAACTAAAAATGAAAAGGCTATTTTCTATAGATTGCTGGACTACAAAATCATCAATTTTGCCAACCCTTGTTATGAGGTCAGACTTCTTATTTATACACATAGTTTTCCCTAAAACTAACCTAATCTAACTATACACTCAACATATAAAATACATTATCTGGTGGTCAGTACTACCTACACCACTTACAATCACCTCAAAAAGAGCATAAGCCTGACAAGACGGAGGAAGAAAAAAAGAAGAGAAGAGGGAAGAATTGGCATAGAGAAGAGTGCCAAAGTAAAAATAGAAGAAACCTGATCTTCCCAGTATCTGAGGCAATATGCCTCATCAATGAAAAATGTCGCTCACTGTCTTTGATGTACTAGGTAGTTAATGCTAGAGCGGCACCTCGGGAGAATCACCTGTTAGAGCCATCCATTTGTCTGACATGCCTTATCAGGATCACCCACCTGGTGACCCTTTATTAACAGCTTGACAATGACCGGTCAGCTTCAGGAACCTAAACACTAATCACTATGAAAGGATACAAAACTTTAGACATGGAATTCTAGAGTCTGAGAGCTTACGCTCAAAGAATAAAGAATTTACAAAACGTGCACCCTGTTGGTGAAACTCTCCAGAGTCCAGAGAATTTTATTGTGCCTTGTATGTTTTGAAAGATTCTAAACATTGGGGAATTCTCTCTTCATCAATGCCCTTGATGCATGCCTGGCACTACTTGGTCACCTCCACTTGCTCTCCCAAATCTAGGGCGTTCCCTTTAAATTTTGTGGACATCTTTGTTGCATCATGGGCCTAGAGCATCATGCGAGATAAGCGTGACATCTTTGCTCTATAGAAATCTCCCAGGGATTGGTACCGTAATGCCATCAATTCATTTAACTTCCCCACAACATCATCTACTAGAGTGCATGTATCTATACTAAAGGGATTGACTCCTGAAACCCATATAACAAATGCCTTGTATAAATTTAAAGAATACTCTACTTCAGGGACCTTGTCTTTTAGGGCCTCTACCGGTTGCTTGCTAATCTCCAATTTGAGATCAAGTCTAGAGTGCTGGACCTGAATAAAATCAAAAGACTCCTCCCCAAAAATTCCCATCTCCATGATGGGTTCCTCTCCAAGGTTCATGAGCTCTCCTAGCTCGCTTCGCCATACCTCGTATTTCTCAGTCTCTCCCTCCCATATAGAAATGGTATTCTTGGCATGGTGTAAGATGTTTCTAGCTGTATGTAGGTCTGAGAGTGTTATTACTAGGAAATGTCAGACATTTCCTACTTGCTCGGATACCCAGTCATCGACCGCCTACACTTTCTTCTTCATATTCCTTAGTGCGTCAATGTCACCCTGTGGAAGTGATGCTTCGGATGTAGAATCTTCCAGATGAATGGTAGCTAATGGCTATGCTAGCTTTGTCAACAACCCAACCAGATTTACATTCTTTTCCTTCTCTTCTTTTAGTCTTTGGGCTTGTTTGTCATAGCGGGCTTTAATTGCCTTGCTAGCCTCTTTCAACAGGTCTATTTCACCCTACTTGTCCCTCCTCTGTAGAGGTACTTCTGTGACTACATACTCTACAGCACTTACCGCTGCTTCTTCATTGTTTGGGGGAGGGGTTGCAATAACCATGATTGTATCTCTACCTGGAGTAGTCCGAATAGAGTGAAGTGTTTGGGCCTTCTTTGGCTTGGGGATGCTTTGACTTTGGGCCATCATCTTGACTAGGGAGAGATGGGATTTTGCCACTGTTGGGGCCTTCCTTTTCTTTAACTCCACCAACCATTGTGGTGGTAGGGGCGATCTTTCTGCTAAGACCTGATCATTTGGATCTTCTCCAGGGTTCAGTTGTTCACTGTCGGCATTTGTAGTCTCTTCAAACTCTTTCTTTGTGTTCTCAGGGCCACCTGCACTTTCCACCTTAGTGGTATCAATATCTTCTGCCTCAGTGCTCCCATCCTTAGCAGCATCAGCAGAATCAACATTCATATCTTTAGGGTTGTCCCCCTCATCCTATTGCTGTTGTTCTTCTTCTTCTCTGGCATCATCTATCGGGACATTCTCCTCCATTGTATTATCCTCCGGAGGTGGTGAAGGTACCCGAACTAGATTCAACTGTAGTATTATAGGGATCACCTTGTCAAATTTTACACTTCCCTGGGTGGGTGGAGGTGTTTGGAGCATGGTGGCTGAGGTTATGGTTGCTCCTATAGGTCTGGTTCCCTCAGCTGAAGCTGGCTACTCATCCTGTAGTTGCCTCCTTTCTCTTGTTTCGGTCTCTGGAACTGGGATTTCCTTAACATCTAGGATGTCCACCTGTTTTGGTTCTTTTTCTTTTTTTGCCTGGACCTCTTGTTCTGTAGTGACCTTTTTCTCTGGTGTATCCCATTTAGTGGGGATTTCTACTTCTTCCTATGTGGCAATCTCTTCTACCACCTTCCCTATATCCCCTTGTAAATTTACAAGCTCATCTGTCCCAAAGATGTCATCAAAATCATCATGTAGAGGGGAGGTCTCTAGGGGATTCTCTAGCTTAGGGGAGTCTAGGATGATCTCCACCTAGGGGATGTTGGGCATCCTGAGGTCTGTGTCTACCCTTGGTGGAGGGACATTTGTCTTTTTCTTCTTCCTCCTCATCACCAATGGGGGTCCGACATCCAAAATGGCTACATGTTCATCTTCCACTCCTGTCCCTGTTACCCAGACCATAGGTTCTATGAGAGAAGGGGAACCAAAAGGGAGGGCTAGTTTTACCAGAGTAACTGGGATGCCTGGTGCTTATTGCTTCCTCCATCTAGTCAGACATTGCCAGCTAAAGGTGCACCTTTTCCACAATGGGAACTGTAACTAAAGATAGAATATGGACCGGGGTCCCAACTTTTATTTTCCCTCTATCCTCTCCTTGTGTGGAGATTCTAGCCCTAGAAGTGGACCCCTACAAAAATGGTCAACTCTCTGAGTGCTCTTTGGACATACCTTTTGAAAATATGCATGACTACATTTGATCACATCATGGGTTATGTCCTTAATTGCTAGGCTTTTTAGGGTGTCCCAGTCTACCAGAGGGAGATCCATTTTGTCTACTCTTTAAGCTTTGTACTATGGGTCTTCTGTGGACCTGGTATCTAAAAATTCCTTAGGAAAGGTCTGAAGCTTGAGATGCTTCATTATACCTTGTGTTATTCTGACAAAATGTCAATTCTGGACTTCAAAATTATCTTGGCAATCTGCCCAGAAATCCTCCATGTGAGGAATGTGGGGGTCCAACGCCTGGGGAAATATTGATGCTATCTTATCCAGCAAGTCAAAATTCTTCCACTCCAAGTAAAATTCTGCCAGCCCCAGACATTTTAATTCCCATCGGCTTCCTTTGTCGCTGCAATTGTAGTTGCCGCAGGTGATTGGGAACAGAATGTTGGTGACTTTCTTCAATGCAAAGAATGTATGAATCTCCAAGATCTTCCTAAAATATTCCAAAAGAATGATCCTATCCCCACAATGTTTGGGAAATAGGTAGGGTTTCTCGGAGAAGCCGATCACCCAAATGTAGGAGTGTTGCTAAAATTGAATGTAGTAGTGGTCATAAGAACTTACCAGAGTCATCGCCTCTTTTGAAAGCTGATAACTGGCATCCCGAGTGGGTGTAAGGATGTTGTAGTAAATGAAGGCATCGTTTACTCTACAAAAATTTTGGAAATTGGCCTCCCATTGTTTTTTTGGGAAATAGTCCCAAGGAGCATTCTGGCCCTTGCCAGTCCCGAGCATGCCGACAGTGAGTAATCCCCTGGTTATGGGTCATTGTTGTGCCGGTTCCCATAATAAATATGAAGTCATGTAAAATTTTGAGGACTGGGTGACTGTGACAAGCTAGGCATCCACATGATTGGCAATGATAGTGGCCCAATCAAAATTTTGTCTGGCGGAGGTGATGTTGAACAAGAAGTAATACATCCATGATAAAAACTCCTGGGCATGGGGTTCTCCAAAGACCCTGCACAAGGTGATGATCCCCATTTGTATACTTTATTAAAATTTTATTTGGGGGATCTTCAACTTCATCCTTTTGTAATCTTTTCTTTGGGTCTTAAGCTAGTTGGAGTTGAGATATTCTCGAGAAATATGTGGGAGCTTCTCAAATTTGTTTAATGTTAGGGCTTGGGTGATAACAGCAGCATTGGAAAATTGGGGGATCCCTAGCCCCAAATAAAATGTTGCAGTGTCTAGAGACACCAAGGGCATTGAGTAACTTGACAGAAGAGGAGCGAAAAGCATGACAGCCTGGATGGTTGTGTTGTAGTGTTCTGCCAATGTGATAATAAGCTTCAAAGGCTGCACTAGGCAAGGGAAGAAGGCGACCTTGAGGATTCTGGATTCGGCCACATTAAATGCCATTAGATCTCTCGCCTTGCGCTAAATGAAAATTATTTTCACTAAGGCCTGATTTTTGGCCCATGCTCTGATACTTGTGTCAGTGATCATTTGTAGCTTGGAATCTACCTTAAATCCCATAATAGCTTCTCCCTTCAGATATTTCATTTTAAGTGGAAGCTTTTCTAAGGCCTTCTCGGCTTTTGTCCTAGAGGATTCCCTATTCAAATTAGTAGGGAGTTTTGGGCTCCCAGGTGGAGAAGATGCTTCAGACATGATTGATATGTGAATTTACCAGTAACCTGCAAGACATGACAACCGTCAATATAGATAATATAATAGAAGTCCAAATTCTAGAGATTTCATCACCACCTCGCATCTATTCTTGAAAAGGTGTTAGTTTGCATCAAAACCTAAAAATACATATTAAAAAAAATGACTTACTTGGGAATTTGTTCTATGCCCAGGGGTTCTGGGGATTTCTGACTCATGCAGTGGATGAAATGAAGGTCAAAGGGGAACTTGGGACTCGAAGTCTAGAAAACTGACCATTATTGACATGACCAGAAATTATCTGTACTCGACTGACATGGGGCATCATGTGGTCATGCAATAAAGGGAGTAATGTCATTGAAGGTGAAAACTATCCAAACAAGCATGAAAATGAATGCCACTTGGGCCAATTTTGAATACTCACGTGTGGGAGAATTAATGGAGGAGAGAGAAAACCTATAAACTTGACCAGGTGAGGTGTCGAGTTCAAATTTACAAACACCAGCCGGGTGAGCTTGATGTTTTGGATGAACATAGAAGGGTAAGGTGAGCTCACCACCAGATGAGAAGGGAATATACAGGAATGTACAAGGTTCACATGCAAACACAGGCCACAAACACCTATGCACAGAAGGCCAAAGAACAATTTGCAGACACACCTAGAAACAAACTAATTACACCTACTTACAGATAATTTACAACATTTACAAAAGATATATAGAACTACACTATTTTAAAACTGTACAGAGGGCGGAAAACCCTCTAGCAGAGCCATTGCACCAACAGGAGGCAACAACCAAGAATGGAACGGAAAACCAGAGACTAAAAGAAAAAATGCAGGAAAACAAAAACAAAACCCAGAGAGCAAAGAAGAGGAACCAGAAAGGCCTACCTTAACAATGAGGAATGCAGGAGGAGAAGCATGGGAGATGCTCTGCAAATGAATAGCTTTGAATTGCCACGAAAAAACCACTTCTAGTCACTATTAAACACTGTTGAAGCTTCAAAACAAATCACACTTAGTCGCTGCTAAGATTGCTCTAAATCTCTTTCAGTCACTCTAGGATAATTTGTTCATGCGCAAATGTAACAATGACTGGTGAAACTCTATTTATACCCTTAGGGTAAAAACATATCACTCTCCTTCCATGAATCCTAAGAAAGGCAAACCTCTAGACTCCAGGTCTAGGGATCCCATGCAACTACACCCTCTAAAAAAAGAGGAAATGGTGACAGATAATCCTAGAGTTTAGAATCTAGCTGGAGAAAAGAAGACAAGAACACTCCGGGACTGGGTCTCGGAGGAAGAGAAACCAAAAAGGAAAGAAAAACACCAACCCCGTGGAGGCAAGGAGATAGCATTTCAAAAGTATTTAAGATTAGGATTGTTATTAACATGTTTTTTATAGCTTTTCATGGTTGGCTAATCATTTTTTACATCTAACCCTTGATTTTTCTATTCTGCATTTGGTGAACTTGACTTGAGCTAACCCTAAATTTGAAGAATTTGAAGTTTTATAAGTGTTTGTGGGTCTAGAATTGAATCTATGCACTTGACCTATCAAACTACGCATTTGTCTAGAAACATGCACAATTATAGCTTCATATTGTACAATTGAAGCCCAGAGTTGTGCACATGAGAGCCTATAATGTGCAATTACTCAATTTCATGCATAGTTGCCTGATTTTCTTCAACAATTGTTATTTTTCACATAATTTTATGGGTTTTTGATAGATTTGACTTGTATAACTTTATGATTGAAGGGTTTCATAGGATAGATTCATTTTTGTTTCAGTTTTGAGAATAAAATATGACCACATCTCATCTAATTAGGGTTTGGAAAGGAACAACTTTTCACCTAGTATAATTAGGAGGTCAATTTACATTTAAGTTTCATTTTCTTTAATTAAAATGGTTAAAATTAACAACAATCTTTCACATAGGTTATCTAGGGGTTCAATTGACTAAAATCTCTCACATAGTTTAACTATGGGTTCAATTAAACCACAATCTCTCACATAGTTTAACTAATGGTTTCAATTGATCACAATCTTTCACATAGCATAATTAGGGGCCAAATTAAAAACAAAATGAGCATTTTGATTATCAAATTGATCATTAAAAACTAGAATTTTCTTGTTTTGGACTAATTTTAACATTTTGGATAATTATTATGTCATGTTTCTTCATTTGAATCATTTTATGTGAATTTGTTTTGGTTTTTTGTGCACTTGCCTACTAAAAACTTTTTGTACTTGTTTAGGTTTTTTGTGTAATTGGCTAGTATCTAATTTTAATTTTTATTATATCCTTTCAATTTCCTCAAAGGCAATTAGGATATTAGTTTTTGGTGTTACAAATCATAATTTGTGAAGCATCTAAGCAATCATGGGGGGAAGAAAATTGTTAAAATTACTAATGAATTTTTTGTAGGACATTTGATGAATATGTGTAATTTTGAAACTTCTTATCTTTTTCTTTTTTATTAGATCAAACTTCATTGACTTATCTGAATGAACTCTATATATTTGGTGTGTTTGGTGTGCTTGCACATCATAGGATGGACCTGCTACAACACTGAGTATTCTCTCCCCTTGCATTCATAAATCCTAGGTGTAAGATAAAAGTGATGGTGACGTCCAAATGTTTAATTTTTTAGAAAAAAAAGGTCTTTCCTTGAGAAAAATTATTCACCCAAGGGATGACATGAAATGGTGGTCTACTTCAATTTTACTATACAGATAAGATTAAGGTGAAAATTGAGACCACCCAGTAAACTTGAGTCTCAATCTGATGGTTACCCTATACCCACATTCATGTGAGGTATATTAAACCTTTTTATGGGGTTGGGAAAGTCTCTTAAGTGAGTCACCATTGCTAGGTTGACCATTGAGAGTCCTTGAAGTTCTCCTACTATGAAACATTGTTTTAGTAGCCCAAAACCTTAATACTTATTGATTTAGGGATGGAGGAATGTACCATGTACATACCCCTCATGTACCCTTCATTCTGAGACATATATTCATTGGTTCTTAAGGTCTCCAGACATTTAGGATAAGATCTCAAGTGTGCTTGTGTTGTGTAAGGGGGGTTCAATACCACTTGATTCTCTACTTTTCCACTTTTTTTATGGTATTTTATTGTTGTGGGGGCCTCAACAAGTATAGCTATTTCCATCATAGATTGTGATTTTATTTAAAGTATTTGTGATTATTTCAAAAGGAAGCATGTAGAAATTTCAAGACTTCATTGCTTGATCATGGAAAGGGGAAAGCTTCCAACTCAAATTGGGAGTCTAAAAATAATGTAAATTATTTTAGAACCCCTCAGAACTACATGGTTAATTGCATTCAAATACCTAACAGTCAATTAGCCACCATGAATATCAAAGTGCAAGATCCTTAGTGTGCACTAATGACCTAATGGTCCAAACTTAATTTGCAAGTACCTTCCCAAATTTGTGGCCTAACATTCAGTATAACCTTCTTGAACATTTAGGGAAAACACCCACACATATCTCTATCCTTGAATTTATTTGCATATCCCCCATGAGTAAAGAATTCCTAGATAAGGCCTTACAAGAGTCTAAATTTCCCACTGACATAAATTTTGAACATTTTTAGGCCATGATAGGTCATCTTGTAGCCATATAATATGTCACATTCAATGATAATGATATCCCTCACAATAAACCTCACCACAATGACTTTAATAGTTTTCCTAAGGCAAAGAATTAAATTTCAAGATATAGAAGCTCAATTGATAGCACAAGAGAGATAGGAAAAATGATATCATAAATTTATTAATTCAATAATGATCAATAATTAAATATGATTCATTTCATACAAAGTAGATGTGCCTAAATATATAGGTAATGCATGATAACTAGGAGTGATGCAAGATATAACCTATCAACTATACAAGGTGGAATCACATGTCCACCAAAGGTGGATAATCCTTCATTGTATAATAGAGTATGTGCAAACATGTGCAACCATGAGAGGATGATAATGTGATAAGAGCACTAAAGGTGGATCTCACACATGAGATAAAACCTATCACCACCTAAAGTGGAATTTCTCCTACACCATGTGCTAAAATGAAATGCAAACTCCTAATTGTCTCATATGAAAACTACTAAGAAATGCACAAGTAAACTTAAGTAAAGTTTAATTAGGAATATTTAATTACACCAACACCCCCCCCCCCCCTTAAGTGAAACTTAGGGGANCCAACCCCCCCCCCCCCCCTTAAGTGAAACTTAGGGGAATGCACTTAAGCTCTCAAATCTATATGACAATGCATGATGGTGTTAGTAATAACTGAGAGGGGGGTTGAATCAGTGGCCTCAAAAATATTCCAATAATCAACCCTTAAAAATTAGTACCACAATATTCTACCTCTAGTTATCTTCAGTCCTATAAGATTAATGCCTCCAAATACTTATATCAAATTACTACTTCTCGGAATGCTTTGTAAAACCTTCTACTATATGTTTACCAAATAGCAGTTTGTTAATTTACCAAAAGATAGTAAATTGTCTAGAGTCTACCAATCAATCTAGTTAAGTTATGTGTAATGAAAAACACTAAAGTAATGACTCATAAACACATTGACACATGGATTTTTAATGTGGAAAGCATGTTAAGGGAAAAACCACTTGGGACCGGTAACCCAGAATTTTCACTCTTCTGAAGTGAGCTCAATGAAGAGCCAGCCATGTTAAAAGTTACAAACACACTGCTAGGTGTGACCTTGTTAGAGGATTTAAAAGTTTAGTCTGTCACTTGATATTGGGAATCTCTATGCTACCTTCCTTGATCAAACACTCACTTGGCCTATCAATAGGTATCTGGCATCTCATGCTATCTTCGTGATCAAAATTTTTGATACTCCTTGGGATGTATCTTAATATAGAAAGGATCTTTAAATCCTGCTCAGTTAACAGACTTTCTAAATCAACAGTTAAACTAAAACAGTGTGATTTGTTCACATATACAACTTATACTTGCAGATTTTTAGATCTATTGTAATCTCATAAAACTATTCTCATTAATATAACTCTATTTATACCTTTTCTCCACTTTGATTTTTCTTGATGATGATGTGCTCTATTGCTCAGTGTACATAGAAATATTTAGCTCCTTCCTCAACTTGTTGATTAGGACTATATGAATTTTCTCTTCATCAGTTTCTCTTCAACATCCTATTTTCATTTACTCACCCACCACAACAATTCATAATTAATTGAGTTTTCTCTTTATAGAAATGATATCACTGTTGTTAGGTTCTTGATTTTCTTGATCTTGGCATGATCCAAAATTCTAGCCAATTATATTTAAAGAAAAACTCATGTTTTATCTCACTAAGATCTTCTTTACCAACTGGACAAAACAACTTTAAATCCATTACTTATCTCTGGCTTATCTTGTCAAAGAAAAAAAAGATAACTACCAATTAAGTCTATATTTAGCTCTACCAACTAGATATTTTTTCATTTCTAAACTCAAGTTAATTTTGGTGTTTAACTCTTTGATAGCATCGGTCAACACTCCAGTTCACCTCGTGCTTCTCCGTCGGTTTACACTATGTTTCTAGCCGTCGATTATGCTTTTGATTCTTCTCATCAGTGTTCTTGCTCGGGCATCACTATGACTTGAATTTTAGTGATCTCTATCCATTGGTGTCCACTGACAGTCGGTGTTTGAAGTCATAATGTGAATTCTTGTCTTTTATGCATTACTGAAAGCATAATCTTTATCTCTCTGATTCTCTGAAGTCTTTGACAATTTAATTATAACCAATTAGATTATATCAAGTTGACATCAATGACAATACAATCCATTAACTGATTTAATGTCTTGCATTATCCTTCTACATATTGGTGATCAACTTAACATATTCAAACATTCAATCAGTTACATGTCATCAATCTCTCCCTTTGGCATTGATGGAACCATACTACATTATCATACTATATTATCACTAATACAATATGAAATATACAGTTTCATCAAGCTTTCCTAATGCAACTATTATAAATGTCTGGCTCTCGGTAAGCTCAAAAATAGCTTAGATTTTTTTCCTGCATAGAGGTTGTCTTCAAACTTTAATCCCTTCACTAGATAGATGTAGTATATTCTTTCTCTATTCTAATATGTGCTTTGCCTTGACTTTTCCTCTTCTTGATAATCTCTTTTTCCTTTGATAGAAATCTTTCTCTTTGTCTGAACTCACTCGCTTTGTTACTTCTCTCCCTTAGATGGATATCTCATATGTAATCAATTTCTCTCCCTTAGAATATTGATTAACTCTTCTTTTCTGATTCTCAAGAACTTCTCTTCATCAATAATGATATAATCTCTCCCTTTATCATATCTCTCCTTTTGATAATGAGATTACCTCTCCCTTTATGTGATAAAGCAAATTTCTCCCTGATGATAATGAGATAATTCTCTCCCTTTGACAACAATTCCAAACAAAAATAATTCTCCTTGTTTTATCATCTATATCATGTTCCATCCCTTTGCATAATATATTCCTTGAATTTCCCTATCCATCAACAATACAATGTTCTAATTTTTTGTGCAGATATATGCCTTTCTATGTACAAATATATCTTTTGTTTTTCATCTCAGTGTTTGCATCAACATGAATAATATTTAGATTTGGCATAGGCTGACGCAACCCCCTAGTCAGATTACTGACCGATAGGCAAGGGTTGGAGCCCTAATATTTATCTTAGGTACTTAAAAGTATCCTTCGGTAATGGCTTGGTGAATATGTCAGCTAATTATTCCTTTGATTGAACATATTTTAGTGTCACTTCTTTTGCTTGCACTTGTTCTCTTAGATAGTGATACTTGATAATATGCTTAGTCTTAGCATGCATTACTGGATTCTTAGAAATGTTAATTGCACTGGTATTATCACAATAGATAATTACTGGTTCAAGAATCTTCATATTCATACCTTCTAGCAATTATTTGATCCATGCAATATTAGATCTATTTTCAGCAGCAACTACATACTCTACTTCTATAGTAGACTAAGAGATACATCCTTGCTTCTTGCTTATCCATGTGACAAGTTTGTCACCCATTAAGAATGCTCCTCTAGTTGTGCTCTTTCGGTCATCAATGTTTCCAGCCCAATCAACATCTATATAGACTTGTAGCTCAAATTTCCCTTCTCTTTTGTACCATAAGCCATAGTCCTCCGTGTTCTTCAGATATCTCAAAATTCTTTTGATAGCAGTCATATGTGATTCTTTGGGATTAGCAGAGAATCTTGCAACTATTCCAACTATGTGTGCTATGTCTGGCCTGGTGTGAACAACATACATCAGTTTCCCAATCATTGATTTATATAGGGTCTGATTTACCTCATTGGATTTGTCTTCTTTTGTCATCTTACATCTGGTAGCCATAGGTGTTCCAACTAGTTTGGAATCTTCCATCTTGAATATCTTTAGCACATCCTTGATGTATTTGGACTGAGTGATGTAAATTCCTGCATTTTGTTGAAGAATCTACAGACCAAGAAAGAATTTGATTTCCCCAAACATAGACATTTCAAATTCCTTTCTCATTTCATTAGTAAAGGATTTACATAACAATTCATTTCCCCCAAAAATGATATCATCAACAAAAATTTTAGCAATCAGAATATTACCATCAGTATCTTCTTTTAAGTATAGATTGTTATTTCCACTTTTTCTAACAAATTTTATGCTAATGAGATATGAGTGAAGTCTTTCATACCAGGCTCTTGGTGCTTGTTTAAATCCATACAAGGCTTTATGTAGTCTACATACCATGTTTCTCTTCTCTGGATCAACAAACCCTTTTGGTTGTTCAATGTATACCTCTTCTTCCAATATTCCATTTAGGAATGCAAATTTGACATCCATTTGGTATAAAGGTTTATAACCCCTTCTAATCTAGCAACAAGTGAAAAGGTTTCTCCATAATCAATACCTTCTTTTTGTGCATATCCCTTGCATACTAATCTTTCTTTGTTTATATCGACTTCTCCATTCTCATTCAGCCTTTTTTTGAATATCCATTTGGTACCAATGACATTCTTGTCATCTGGTCTTGATACTAGTGTTCATGTATTGTTCTTCTCAATCTGTTCTATTTCCTCATTCATAGCACTGACCCATTCTTCATTCTATGGTGCATTGTTAATAGATTTAGGCTCAAAATCACACAGTAAACATCTGGTTTTAAGTGACTTACTTCTTGTTCTTGTTCCAGCCTTCTTATCTCCTATGATTTGATTATGTGGATGATCTCTTCTGACATACTTGGCAAGTTTTAGTTCAGCTTTGTCTTCATCATTCTGATTATCTTCTTCACCTTCATTTTCATCTCCATTGTTTGGAACATCATCTCTAGGATTATCCTAATCATCAGTAATTGCAGCTTGATGCTCAGGTGCAATGTTTTGATGCTCAGGAGTGACACATTGTTGCTCAGGTAGAGTGTTAGGTTCTATATAAACAAACCTGTTGTAGTCCTCTGGTTCCTTTTTTCTTTCCTTACTATTCTTTTCTGCAAATTCATCTATTTTCACATTTGCACTTTCAATGATTTTTTTGGATGAGTTGTTAAGACATTTATAAGCCTTTCTTTTGGTTGAATACCCTAGGAAGATACATAACATTGACTACCAAATATTCTAAAGTAACTTACATTGGGTGTATGACCATACCAAAGCTCATATGGTGTCTTCTTTGTGTCCTTCTTCAATTGTACTCTATTTAGTTTGTAGACAGCAGTAATGATAGCTTCCCTCCAAAAAGTTTGAGTGATGTTTTTCTCAATCATCAATGTTCTTGCACAGTCAACAATTGATCTATTTCTCCTCTTAGCAATTCCATTTTGCTGTGGTGTTCTCGGTGCAAAAACCTATCTTTTAATTCTATGCTCATTGCAATAGTCAGTGAATTCTTCTGAAGTAAATTCCCCTCCTCTATCTAACCTTAAGAATTTCAATTTCTTTTCACTTTGTTTTTCTATCATTTCTTTATACAATTTAAACATCTTAAATGCTTCTGATTTATCTTTTAAAAACATGACTATCATCATTCTAGAAAAATCATCAACAAAGAGATTAAAATACCTATCTTCATAGTAGCTATTTGTCCTCATGGGTCCACATAGATCTTTATGGACTAATTCTAGAATTGAATTAAATGTATGGGTTTTACTATTGAAACTAGACTTTGTCATCTTACCTTTTTGACAATTCTTGCACATGATATGCTCGGGCTTAGTCATTTTCGGTAAGCCTCTGATATTCCTTTTGTTTCTTATCTTTATCATGTTTTCAAAGTTCACAAGACACAATCTTTTGTGCCACAACCATATGTCTGTGTTTCTAGCCATTAAACAAGAGGGGTTAGTGTCATCAAGATAGAAAAGGTTACCTTTTGTCTACTCATCGATACCAATCAACCTTCCTAATTCATTGTAGATCTTTGCCTTCTTATTTTCAAATGCTACTCTGTGACCTAAATTGTTCAACTAGGAAACACTTAACAAATTGTAATTTAGTCCTTTAACCCAGTAAGCATTTTCACATTTTATCAGGTTATTCAACATTATGGTTCCTTTAACTTCAACTAGACAAGGTGTATCATTTCTCATTCTTACTGAACCACCATTATAGTATTCAAAAGTCTCAAACTTTTGTTTATCATCAGTCATATGGTGAGTGCAAGCATTATCTATGATCTAGACATCATTCTTACTAACTTTATATATGAGTTCAGTTTCTACATACCTTTCTTCATCTTCATCTGAATCATCCTTCATTTCTACAAATATCATCTCAATGTCTTCTTCTAATTTGGTGTCGGTGTCATTAGCTTTGTTCTCATCTAGGTAAGAAGATTTCTTCCCTTTTTCCTTGTAGTCTCGAGTATCTCTCGTGTCAAATTGTCAGTTGCTTCGGTAATCTCTATTATCACCTTTATCAAACTTCTTCTCATATGATTTGTCATTTCCTCTATCATCTTTTCATCGATTTGGGCATCTTGCAGCAAAGTGTCCAGCCTCTTTACAATTGAAACATACAAGTGGTAATTTACCTTTGTATCTACCTTTGCCTCTCTGCAATCTTATAGCCATAAGAGATTCAATTTCATCAAGTCCTAGATCCTCATTATCATTGTCACTATCATTTCTAACATGTCTATGACTTGAGTTACTTATCTTTAGAGAAGATTTGAATGCAGATTCTATGGATGGTAAGACACTATTATCAAAGTTCATCTCAAATGAAATTAGTCTACCATCAGACTATCTAGAGTAACTATACTGTTTGCAACTGCTCTCATTTATTGAATAGCAGAAACTCTAATAGCATAAATAGGAAATAAGGTTCTTAATATTTTTATTACCATTGTCTCCTCTTCAAGTACACCTCCAACTCCTCGGATAGCATTTACTACCTCTTTGATTCTACAGCTATACTGAGTAATGTTTTCTCCTTCTTTCATCCTTAGGTCATCAAACCTCAATCTTAGGCTTTCTACCTTTTCTCTTAGTACATTGGCATCTCCTCATGTACCAGCTTCAACTTATCCCACATTTTCTTTGTAGAGGTGTAGGTTTTGACATCTTCAAAATCAGCATTGGAGAGTGATGATGCAAGTTCTATCATCATGCAATTATGCTCATGCTTTACTCTTAATTTCTCAAGAGTGTGAGGTCTTGTAGGACACACATATTCAGTATCTAAGTATTGAACAATATCATTTCCAATACCTGATAGGTGGAGTCTTATTCTTCTTTACCATGATGCAAAGTTGTCTTTATTCAACTTGGGCACATCTCGTCTGTTCATCTTGTGAACTTTTTCTTGAGCTATTAAACTCCCTTTCTAAGCACACATGCTCTGATACCAATTGTTAGTAATAACTGAGAGGGGGTGTGAATTAGTGGCCTCAAAAATATTCCAATAATCAACCCTTAAAACTTAGTACCACAATATTATACCTCTAGTTATCTTCAGTCCTATAAGATGAATGCCTCCAAATACTTATATCAAATTACTACTACTCGAAATGCTTTGTAAAACCTTCTACTATATGTTTACCAAATAGAAGTCTATTAATTTATCGAAAGACGGTAAATTATCTAGAGTATACCAATCAATCCAGTTAAGTTATGTGTAATGCAAAACACTAAAGTAATGACTCATAAACACATTGACACATGGAAACCCTGTTAAGGGAAAAACCACTTGGGACCGGTAACCCAAAATTTTCACTCTTCTAAAGTGAGCTTGGTGAAGAGCCAACCTTGTTAAAGGTTACAAACACACTTTTAGGTGTGACCTTTTTAGAGGATTTAAAATTTTAGTCTGTCACTTGATATTGGGCATCTCTATGCTACCTTCCTTGATCAAACACTCACTTGGCCTATCAATAGGTATCTGGCATCTCATTTTATCTTCATGATCAAACTTTTTGATACTCCTTGGGATGTATCTCAATGTAGAAAGGATATTTAAATCCTGCTCCGTTAAGAGACTTTTTGAATCAATGGTTAAACTGAAACAGTGAGATCTATTCACATATACAACTTATACTTGTAGATTTTTAGATCTATTGTAATCTCATAAGACTATTCTGATCAATATAACTCTATTTATACCTTTGCTCCACTTTTATTCTTCTTGGTGATGCTATGCTTTGTTGCTCAGTGTCCACAAAAATCTTTAGCTCTTTCCTCAGCTTGTTGATCAAGACTGTATGAAATTGCTCTTCATCAGTTTCTCTTCAGCACCCTCTTTTCATTCATTCACCCACCACAGCAATTCATAATGAATTGAGTTGTCTCTTTATAGACATGATGTCACTATTGTTAGTTTCTTTATTTTCTTGATCTTGGCATGATCCACAATTCTCGCCAATTAGATTTTAAGAAAAAATCTTGTTTTTTCTCGCTGAGATCTTGTTGCCAACTAGACAAAATAGCTTTAAATCCATTTATTATCTCTGGCTTATCTTGTCAAGGAAAAAAAAAGATAACTAATAGTTAAGTCTATATTTAGCTCTGCCAGCTAGCTATTTTTTCATTTATAAACTCAAGTTAATTTTGATGTTTAACTCTTTTATAGCGTCGGTCAACACTCCAGTTCACCTCAAGCTTCTTCATTGGTTTACACTATGTTTCTAGCTGTCGGTTATGCTTTTGATTCTGCTCGTCGATAATTCTCGTTGATGTTCTTTCTTAGGCATCGCTATGACTTGACTTTCGGTGATCTCTGTCCGTCGGTGTCCACTAACCGTCAGTGTTTGAAGTCATAAGTTGAATGCTTACCTTTTATGTATTACTGAAAGAATAATCTTTATCTCTCTGATTCGCTGAAGTCTTTGACACTTTGATTATAACCGATTAGATTATATCAAGTTGACATCAATGACAATACAATCCATTAACTAATTTAATGTCTTGCATTATCCTTCTGCATTTTGATGATCAACTTAACATCTTCAAACATTCAATCAGTTACATGTCATCAGATGGGTCTCATCTACTAGGCCATGTTAGGTACCCATGTACAATATGCAAGTGCAAAATAAATGTAATCTCTCATAAAGAGGAGAAAGAGGGAAAACCTGATGGGAAAACCCTACCCCCAAAAGAGAGAAAAACAAACAAGATGCATGGATGTATGGAGTAATCAAGACCCCCCATTACAAGATACATCATGTATATACAATCAAATATCCCCCCATAGGAAAGAAATAAGAAGACATGATATCCCCCTCATAAAGAATAATCTCCTCCAAGGAAGGTGAGTGTTTGAAGGAAAAACATAGTCCAATGCCTACAAACAACATTTCTCCCCTTAGGAAGAAGATAGACCAAGTACAAATTCAAGAAGGATTCCCATTGTGGATAGGAAGAGGGAAGGGGAATCCAAATAAAGTATGAAGTCTCTGAAGTGTGTTCATGTGTCACCATGTCCTTGGTTGATGAAGATGCCACAAACCAATCAGGATCAAGCCCAATAGAAGAAGATGACAAGAAAGGAACCAATGGTAACTTAGTATGATCAAACTCCAAGGACAAATATGTCTCCTCAAAATAGGAAGTAGGAAGAGAGACAAAGTATCCCCCCTCAATGTAGAATGTACACAGATAGTAGATTCTCCAAGATCGATGTATAAATTTTTCCATGAATGTTGAACAACATTCCTCTCCTTAGGAAGAAAAAAAACAAAGGTGTATGTATGAATCCTCCCCAATATATAGGAAGAAACCTCAAAATAAATGGAATCTCTAAAACTTTCTCAAGTGTCCCCATGTCAATGATAAAAGATGCCTCCTCCAAATCATGTTTACTAGAACACTCTTTTGAAAAAGAAAAGTTAGGATCAACTGAGGATGAATGTAAAACATGCTCTAAAGACTCAAGTATCTCCTCTAGAGATAAAGAGACCTCCAATTTTTGTAACAAAGTATCCACAATCATGTCAATCTCAAAAGAATGATCAATTGGAGAATCAAGATGAGGGTCAGCATGTTCCCTTGTAATAATTGTAGAAGTATTATCTTCATCAAATAGAAGATGAATGCGATCAATGATATCTCCCAAATCTGAAATATGAGACTCCACAAACAAACTTGCAATGTTTGTCAAGAAGTCATCCCATGAAGCTGTAACTAGAAAACAAGGAATATCTTGCTACATTGAATCACCTAAACCATGGTTAAATGAATGCAAGAAGCATCAAGAGAAACAATAGAAGTGGTCTCAACTGGAGAAGTAAGAGTTTTTTTTGGAGGTTCTAGATCTTTTGGGAATGGAGGAACATGTGGATCTCCATACATCTCCCAAAGAATGGTCCAAAGATCACAAATAGTCTCTATCTCCTTGTCATCAAGAGAATCCATAACATCCATATCCATATTGAAATAAATAATAGTGATAAATTTTGTCCAAGAGTTGCAATTGAGAGGACCATCAGAACTAGGAAACTTGTCCGTATATAAATAGGGCGATAGATTATGCTCACTAAGATGAGTGAGAACTAAATCACTCCATTTCTTATAGTTTCCTTTTGTCAATTGAATTAAATCATCCATGATGTACTTCTCACATGAAATAATGAGATCAAAAAATCAATGTACCCNCCCCCCCCCCCCCCCAAAAAAAAAAAAGATGATTTTGGCACTTTATATGTAGTGCGTGTACAATTGCCACTTGCCAAAATGGACCAAAGTGGACTTCTAATTTTGATGATTACAATAAAGAATATGCATTTATAGCAGACTCAAGAAAATAAGACATAGGATCACTCAAGGATCTAATTAATTATCAGTGCACAATAGGCCAAAATAGACCAAATTTTGAAACTGATATTTTTTCCCAAATAAGCCTATAATCTGATAAAAAATCTAGAAAATTCTCAAAAAATCATGCACTTTCAAAAACAATTGCACCTAAAAATATATTTGTATGAGCCCAAATGAAGCCTCCAAAGTTGAAAAATCAAGGATTGGATAGGTACAGTCACCAAACACTACAATTTCTGCAAATTCTGTGCACCAAAATTAGAAAATAACAGCACCACTAAAAAGTTTAGGAAATTCTAGCCAAAATCTCTAAAAAAATGCTCTAAAAAAGGAGCCTGTATGACCAAGTTTTGGCCTCTCAAATTCAGATTGTCAAATCAAAATTGAAAATGGTGAGGGGTCCAAATTTTCAAAAATTGATGACATTAGCAAATCTATGAGTCTAAATTTGATGTCCAAATAGTCACCATAGGAGTGCAAATTTGCCCACAAATGATGGTCAAGTAGTCGTCAAACTTGAAAGAGAGAAATGATGATGAAATCATGAGCCTAAAATTGATGGTCATATGGTTATCAAAACAAAAAAGAAAAAGACCCAGGACGGCTACACTTGCGTCAATTTTTTGCCAGTGTAAATTGACACAAGAGAAAAAAATATTACCATGTTGTGTATGTGGTTTTGATTGTGCACGATGATGTGGTAGCCATGTAATGGGTGTAACCACCTAGATTTGGTATGCTCTAACCATAGACGCTATTTTCCCTAAGTGTGATCATACCCCCAATTATGTCCTGACAACTCTCCAATCGGCTGGCATAATTCATGCAAATCAAATTTAATCTCCTAAGTGATTCAATCACTAAATTTTATTAATCACCTTAGCCAATCAAAACCAATCAATTCAATTCAAATCAAACATGGCTAAGGTAATTAATTTAAAATGAATTAAATAAATTCCTATTATATCTAAATCACTTGCAAAACCCTATCTTCTAGCTTAAATTAATCTAATTAATTGGCTATAGTCCTAATTAATTATCTAAAGCAATAAAAGGCTTAAATAATTAATTTTCCTATTTTTGAATGAATATATTAATTATGATTCATTTCATTAATATTCCCCTTAACCCTAGCATAACCTATCTCAACCACCTTAACACTGGGTTCTAACCCATCCCAACCTATTCCCCCATACTAAGCCTAATCCTAATCTTAATCCTATCCTAACCCACTTCCTAATGTTGTCACATTCCTAATTTTGTGATTAGGAATCCAACCCATTTGAGAAAGTCAAATTTCTCAAGCTTGACTCCCTCTAAGTCCACCTTCTCAAACTTGGACTTACACCCCTAACCATGCCTCTTAATTTCTCTCATTGATGCATTATTAATGTCGATTTCGCAAGCCCATGCTTCATCAATGCCTTTGGCATTAATGTCTCTTACATCTCATTAATGGTTTTTACACCTCCATTAATGACCCTTGTCCCCCCTCTCTCTCCTCATTTCTTCTATAAATATAATGAGTTTTTGAGCTCAAATGACCCTTAATTTTAGAATTCAGAAGCATTGTTATGTTGTTAGGATTAACATAGATTCATATTGCATTTTAGCTTCCATTCTTATGCATTGTTATAATCTTGATTTTTAGAGCTAGAATGCACGTTTATTGGATATCTTTCTTAGTTTTAATTGAATCTTTAATGCTGGGTTGTATATGTCACTGAAAAAGGCATAATCTGAGGGCTATTATGTTATTTGTCACACTCCTAATTAGAAAGCAATCGATCAATTTTAGTGGATTTACATGCTTTACTAACCCTATTTTCACTAACGCAATGATCTATTGAAGTGTTGTGTCGCAGGTAACAGGTGCACTATTTCACACATACATTTATGGTGCCCACCGTGGGGCCCAATTTCAAATTTTTCCTCATTTCAAGTTCATTTTTTGCTAATTTGTCTTCCCATATTTTAGGTACAGGCTTGTTTCTGGTCTTAAAAGTTTGCATCCAAGATATGCCCTCGCATCGCAGAAATCTAGGATCACATCTAGGATTTCCTATGTCATTTCTAGTATAGGCTCGCATTTGGTCAGCATTTGGTCGTATCTAGTAGCAGGGGCTCATATCTGGTATATTGCATCATATCCCAGATTTCCAGGATCGTATCTAGTTAAAAGTTCTACATACTCCATTGCCTAACCTCTAACACTTTGATCAATTGTGGTTTTGATGTTTTGGACGGCCTAACTTGTGTTGGAAAATTGCTATCAGAGCTAAAAGAGTGAGAAAAAGAATACTAACTTATGGTTTTACAGGTTGCCAATCCCCCATCTTGACTTCTATTTTTATGCTTTCAAAACTAAAGACATTTTCCAATCTCATACTAAACTAACCAGAGGAATATGCTCTTTTCCTTTCTAAGGAAAATCAGAAACTCACAAGTCAATTTATGATTTGAAAGGAATTTGGAATAACTAAACAAGGAAAACAAACACACCGTTTAAATTTCAAATTGGGATAGTAAATGAACAACTCAAATCACTAAGTTTTATGGCTTAATGAACAAACACATTGCTTAGTTCATTTTGGGACAGTAATTGAACAAGAAAAGAACTAAGAACCATGGTCAACTGAACAATCAAAATTTCCTTCCAAGTACTTGTGTTTGTTAGGATTAGGATCACTAAGAGGGGCGGGGGGTGAATCAGTGATCTATCAATTAATAATTTTTCTTATTATCTGAATCTTTACTTAAATGCTTATGTACTGAACTTGAATATCAATGCAAGTAAGATAAATATACACAACACATAACACCATATATGATTACGGGGAAACCCAATGTAGGTGAAAACCTCGATGGGAATTAGTACCCACAAATATTCTGCACTAGTGTCTTATGAACCTTGTTAGAAGATCCTTAACCATGTTAGGAGTTGTCTTTACAATACATGAAGTACAGTGACCATGTTAAGAGTCAGACCCTATTAGGAGTCTTTTACAATAACCCTGTTAGGCGTGGTGGAATCACTATCCAAGAGAACACTGCTCAAGTGGTGAAGGCTACAACCTTCTAGATCTTCGATACACACTATATCTGCAAAGGTGAACTTCTGCTATGACACTGCTTGTCTGATCAATTCCTTTTGTGCACTGATGCTTTAACCTCTTTTAAATCACTACAAAAATCTTATCTTCACTCTGAGATATTCTACTTCAATATCTATCAACATATGATAGATATATCTTTGCTGCTCTTACACTCTGCTCTGCTTTTCTTATCTCGGGCTTCCACAACTTTTCCCATCACAAATGACCTTCTTTAAGTACTTCCTCAAAAGACATGAACATGTTGGCTTTAGGAAACATTTTAAAATCTATCTTGATCACTTACATAACCATGCAACCCTTCATTAAGTCAGCTTAACATTAATTATAACTGCTTTACTCAAACCGAATAGACACGTCTTTTCACACAGTCTGCTCCACCAAATTAGCTCTAACTAATTATCCTGGATGAATCAAGTCATTCTCTTTTAACCATATATTTTTAGGTCACTAAAAATGACTAATCCAAAGGTGCAAGTCCTAAGGATAAGTGAAACTTCTACACCAAAACAATCTTTGTCAGCTCTTTCCATGATCTTTGTCCTATTCGAGCATTCACTGGTTGTACCTCTTAAACTGGCTGTATCTTCTTCATACTTGTAGATCTGATCATGCTCTCTTATACTTATCATGTAAAAATACTCATAAGATTATCTTCAAAGGTACATATCATTTGGATAACAAATGAACACACACTAATCAAAACTATAACAATCTGTTCCTTGCTCTGTCCTGTTTTATGTACTTAGCCAATTTTTGATCTTCTAATAATGTGTGCTGAAACCAAAACTTCATATGACTTTGTTGCCATAATGAAAACACTAAATAGAGTCATATACTTAATTATAGTCAAATTTCCAATAGTGTTTTCATTAAAACTAGGAATATCTAAATCAGACTCAACATAGCTTGAGGGAATGAACATTGATTTGTGTGTTTTGGGAGAAATCGGCATGGACTAGGAGAGTATGCTCTTCTTCTTTTGAAGAATAAAAAATCTAGAAATTCTACACTTTCCAATCCTTTTTATGTTTATTAAACAATAGAGGGCCTACCGGTTGAGGAAAAAATCTCCCGGGAATGACCCAAGTGAGGACAGGTTTTATGCCAACCCTTCCAACTCACTATAAATAATTTCTTCCTTGTAGGCCAAAGCCTCAGAAGATGGAGTCATTTTTTTTCTCAGAGTTTTGACATCATTCCTTGAACATGCTTAGTTATGTGTAGAGCAGAGCCACTTGAATCTTGCTTGCGAGACTACACGTACTCGAGTACTTATTGGGCTATACGCCTCAATTTTTCCTTGTGCAATTCTATGGGAGACGGTTTTGAATGGATTTCCCCATCATAAACAACAAACTTCATAGACAAAACTACCTGATTCATCTCTGAAAGGCTGATAATCCTTGTGCAAGGAAAAAAGTAATTGCCCCAAGACACTCATCATATCGTGCCCTCACTTGTGTTTGGATTCAACTAATATGACATCATGACTGGAGCCATTGCATGCTTGGTGATGGCCATATTTTGTTCTGCTAACAATGCAAATCTGCTTGATATGTTTGAAAATCATTAACAAGATAACACCTTCAAAACAAGAAAAAAAATTCAATCCTTGATCTACATGTATTTTTCACTCACCAACAAGTCTCTGAATAGGATCCCAGATCAAGAAAAATTCACGAACTTCCTAAATGCATTTTTTAAAACTGACAGAA
Organism: Thuja plicata; assembly: GCA_018584345.1. NCBI lineage: Eukaryota > Viridiplantae > Streptophyta > Pinopsida > Cupressales > Cupressaceae > Thuja > Thuja plicata. Next base: position 158,683 of record MU226498.1, read on the forward strand.
ACATCATAAACTTGCATACCAGATTTCCTAGCTCATATCTGGTATCTTGGCTTGTATCTAGTATCCTACATTGTATCTAGTTATAACTTCATCACATCTAGGGTTAAAGCTCGTGCCCTGGGTCATCAAAATCTTGCATACTGTATTTCTTGGCTCGCATATAGGGGCTCACATCTAGGAAAGTGGGCACTTGCGGATTATTTTCTTAGAAAACCTCAATAGATTTGGATACCCTTTTCTCCCTTTAGTCTATCCCTATTTCTTTTTCTGGTCTCCCTATTGTTGTGTCAAATTTTTTTTTCAAATGTCTACCTTGCATGTCCTTTCAGTTTCTCGCAATCAGTCTCAATATGTGTGGTCTATCCGCTTTTTACAACAACTTGATTCCCATCTCACTATCAGGGCATTCTAACCCTTTGATGTTGGAATCATTTACTTCTACCAAAAAATAAACAAAACTTCCACCTAGACACACTCACTTGAATGATTTGAGGCTCTACTTGACACTATCGGGAAACTTTGACAAAGTTGAGATCCAAATACATGGTTAACACAAGATGCAACAAGTAGACTTCTAAAGAATCAGAAGTACCTCTAAGATCACTACACTTTCAGCAAGGAGAAACATCTTGTGGCTCCCTGTTCAATTTAGACTCTCCAAAAATGGAAAGAACCACTCATGAATGGAGTAAGGCTTTTGAGGACTACGACAATGATAAAAACCAAAAGCACGAAGATAGTGATGAGGAAGAAGAACCACACTTTGACCATCCTTTGTTTGATTCAGGAAGTGACAAAAACATCACTGAAGAAGAATACAATAAACTCAAACAAAGCAAGAAATTCCAAAAGACAATGGAAAAGATGATTATCGAAGATAAAGAGAAATACTTTCTCCATCTAGCATCCACTGGCGTAAAGTTACCCAAGGATTATGATGTGGAACAGCTAAAATAAAAGGAGGTGTCAACTCCTATATCTATTCTCACCAAACAACTCACCTTGATGCAAACAGAGCTTGTGACTCTCAAACAGGAGAAGGCTAAACCCAAGACAAAGTACTCTTTGGACGCCATTTGTCCATTTCCTTTTGACCAAAGTATTACTATGATTCCACTTCCTCCCAACATGGCAAGGCAGAAATATAAATATACAGGAGAGACTGATCCCCATGACCATGTAAGACAATTTTGTGCTCTAAGCATAGAATACATGCATGAACCTACATACCTCATAAGGCTCTTTACTGGAAGTCTAGGTGGGAATGTCATGGAGTGGTTCTTAAAACTTACTCCTAAGGTAAAAAATTTTGAGGAGTTAATTCAACAATTTATCCAAAATTACTCCTATAATATACAACATGATGTGACTATGATAGATCTATGGAACACTAAACAAAAGACTGGCGAATCCTTTACACACTTTCTACAAAGGTGGAGGAAAATCTTTGCATGGTATTCAAGAGCTATTCCTGAATTTGAGAAAATGGAAATCTTTGTTAATAACTTGGTACCTGAGTTGAACTATGTATTTCAAATGCAAGACTCGCCTAGCTTCGACAGGATGATCAAGAATGCCATCTATATCGAAGAAGTCATGGTTAAAAAGGGAGAAATCACTCTTCAAAGTGAAAAAAAATCTAACAACTCCAACAACAAACCAAAATGGTGGAAAAAAAACAAAAATGTTGTTAATGATGGAGTAGTAGATGCATCCAATGTTAATCCTAAACCTGAGGTGTTCAACGTAACAAATAACATGCAAGAAAGAAAAGATGTCAAGATAACAACCTCCATACCTAAATCCAACAACGAGAATAGCAAGGGTTGACCATGGACTTCCAAGCCTCAAAGAACATTCACTCCTTTGGGAGAGCCTCTTGAGACTATTTTGAAGACACGAGTAGACAACAAAGTTCTCACAATCCTAGATTCCAAGCCATAGGAGCTGGAAGTAAAACCAAGGTGGCGGGATGACAATTCTTACTATGTTTTTCACAAGAACAAAGGACACAAGACTAACAACTGTCATAAAATCAAACATGTTATCCAAGACCTTATTTAAGGAGGAAAGATCAAGGTGGAAGGTCACACTACTAATGAATATCATACAACATTTAACAAGTCATTTCCTAATTATGAGAAATGGGAAGCATCTAAAGGAAAAGGAATTGAGGTGAACTACACCTACTCTAAAAATGATAATGTGATTAACATGCTAGACATTAAAAATGAATCAATTAATGTGGTTACTATCAAAGGTGTTCAAATTACATCTTCCCAATCAAATGCTATAACCTGAAGTCAAGCACAGTTCACGAACAAAGGACCCAATTCCTCATCAAAACTAGCAACAACTTCTAAAGTACCCATTGTCGCTATCCCTAAACTGACAGCGACAAAACAAATAGTTACGAATCCTGCAGAAAAGTACAACCTAGTGGATCAATTACAATGAGCCTCTTCTAAAATTTCCATTTTTGAGTTGCTTAAAATATCCACAGTGCATAGGGAAATTCTTGAACAAGCCCTACATGCCGCAAATGTGCCAAAAGACCTTGATATAGACAAATTCCAAGCGATGGTTAATCACATCTCAACGCCACATTACTTCTCTTTTTTAGAGGAAGATGATAAATCATTGACATATACACACAATCAACCCCTTCATATCAAATTCCTCATTCATAAATACCACATTAGACATGTATTGATAGATGGAGGCGCATGATTGAATATTTGTACCCTTAATCTAATCAGGAAGTTGGGTCTGTCAGAACAGACCATTGAATCTAGAAGAAAAATCACTATCAAAGCTTATGATGTGGAAGAGAGATACTCTAAAGGTCTTATTGTTCTACCCATCAGAGTTGGGATAGTTGAAAGGAATGTCATATGTCAAGTTCTAGATCTACCCTTGGCTTACAACATACTATTAGGGAGACCCTGGATTCATGAAATGCAAGTTGTGCCATCTACCTTCCACCAATGTATCAAGTTCCCACATAATGGGGTGGAAGTGACAATTCCTATAGATGCCAATTATACTTGAAACAATATTAAGGCAGGTAGTATGGTCCCGCATAGCAAGGAAGCTAAGGATGAGATTGCTCCTAAGACTACCAAAGACATGGTGATGAAAAGTTTTGGAAATACCTTAAAACTTGAAGAAATAGGTATGGGAGAATATAAGTTGGACATGACCCGATCATTAACAGAACTACTAGTATCACCAAGATCCTATGGAAAACCTTCCTTATCATTCACACCTGTTGCATCTCGAACGCTTGAAATCCACAAAGAAACTGGCATGGTTAAGGCATCCACATCTTCTTTAGATAACACAGAAGAACAAGCAGTCTTGGCCTAGCTTTACAAGGGAGAACCAAAGGAAGCTGAAGTAAAACATGTGGAAATATCCCCACACAAGTATGGTAAAGGATATGATCTCCTCAAAAAAATGAGATATAAAGGAAAAGGACCTTTAGACAACAAAGGAAAAGGACTCATTAAATGTGTACACATGGAATTTAGGGATACTAGAGATAAAATAGGACTAGGTTTCAACAATAAATCTGAAGACCCTTCTTCATGAGATAGTTTAGTTTCTGACAAAGGGAGTGATGAAACAAAAGAAATAGAGCTGGAACCATTTTCCTATGAAATATTATTGCATTTTGGTATGGAGAATCTTGAATATCAAGGTGAGTGCTATGTACCAAGCTTTGAGATACCACAAGACACTCATGTCCCTTTGTTACCACCTACAACAGAAGATGATCCAGAGATACCATTGATAGCAATAGCTACTGAAGACACACCTCGACCATAGGATGTACATCTTAACTGGGGGGAGTTAGTCACAGCTTCACATATCCTTGATTTACCATACTTTGATCTACAAGTGGCTAATAGAGTACATCAGGTAACTATTGCTGAATTCTTAAATAGGTCTGATGATGAAGTAACTAACTCTCATGATTATGAGTGGGATGAGATATTTTTTGCCACAAAGGACATTGAAATTGATGTAATTCACATGTTTGTAGCTCCATCAGAACACAAAGAATATTCTAACACCACTCCTAATAGTGTTTACATTCTTGAAGTAGAGGAGGAATTCCTTCCCCCAATCATTAATAAAGAGACTGGCATTCTCTTAGGTCTAGAAGAAATTCAGAGGTGACAAGCTAGGATCCTCCTCCTACAAAGAGATGAAGAAGAAGAATACTCCACTAAATAGTCACTAGAGTTTGGTCCACATGTAACTAACAATGACTTCAATAATGAAAATTTAACTCTTATTGATCTAAACATCAAAGAGCTTAACCTTATAAAACATGTCATGTTAGTTAATAGTCTTGATGCTGATGAGATGTTGTCCTTCTCAAATTTTGATTCCTTGTCTTTGATAAACCCAGACCTAATTGAGTGGACTAAAATAGATCGTACTCCTATCCTCAACTTCCCCAATGACTACACCTTGGCTTTCTATCTAAACGCTTGTGAACCTTACCCTTCTTCCACCAATGCAAGGAGCATGAACATGTCACAGGAGGATATCAAGTTTCTCAGTCAAAAATTGAAAAAATAAAATAAAAAGAGAACTGATAGTGAAAACCACGTTGTGGTAGTATCAGATTCCAAAATAGTAAAAACAAAAGATGTATCTCAAGGCAAAAACCTCTCAGAGGTGCCAAAGGATGAGATTCTTGATATTCTCCCCGAGCACTTTCAAGAAAGGTCTTGAGTTCTGATAGAACCAATGCAACCATTTAACTTGGGCACAGCTAAAGATCCTCAAATAGTTCACCTAGCACAATCTTTGTTAGAAGAGAAGAAAACACAGTTCACCAAGTTCCTAAAAGATAAAAGGATCAAATTTGCATGGTCATACACAGATATGCCTAGACTAGATCCTAAGTTGATAATGCACCACTTATTTATAGCTTTCAAGATTAAACCCATGAAACAGAAACTAAGAAAGATGCATCCTCATGTTGCATTGCTAGTAAAAGTGGAGCTAGAGATATTGTTGAAAGTTGGATTCATCAGAGTCATCGCTTACACAAGATGGATCTCTAATGTAGTCCCAATATCTAAATCAGATAAATCTATCAGGATCTGTACAGGCTTCATAGACTTAAACATGGCATGTCCTAAGGATGACTTCCCACTACCTAATATTGATATGATTATAGACCTCACACCAGGATACCAAATGTATTCATTAATGGATGGTTTCTTAGGTTATAATCAGATAAAAATTTCCCCTAAAGATCAAGAGAAGACCACATTTACATGTGCATGGGGCAACTTTTGCTGGAACATTATGCCATTTGAGTTAAAGAATGAAGGTGCTATGTATCAAAGAGAAATTACCACTATATTCCATGATAGGATACATAAAAACATGGAGGATTATGTGGATGACACCTTAGCTAAATCAAAAGAATGGGCTACTCATATTGATGATTTAAGAAAAATATTGGATTGTATGGAGTAGTTTCAACTCAGGCTCAATCCCAAGAAATGTGCCTTTGGGGTCCAATCGGGAAAGCTACTAGGATTTATTGTCTCAGTAAAAGGAATTGAGGTTGATCCTATGAAAGTCAAAGCTATACTAGAGATGACTCCTCCATGCAAAATTAGTCAAATGAGGACATTACAAGGGAGACTCTAGTCAATCAGGCAGTTCATGTCACATATTGCAGATAGAGCACAAGCCTTCACCAAATTATTACATAAAGGGGTCACTTTCAAATGGGATGAACATTGTGAAGCCAACTTCAGAGAATTAAAAGAGTACCTGGCTACTCCTCCTATTCTTATGGAACCCATTCATGGAAAGACATTACTTCTGTATATTTTAGCTACGACCACATCACTAGGAGTATTGCTGGCACAAGAGGATGAAACTAAGAAAGAAAGAGAAATCTACTACATCATTAGAACACTAGTCTCCTATGAACTCAATTACAGCATTATTGAGAAAGCATGCTTAGCAGTAGTCTTTGCATCACAAAAATTGTGGCATTACATGCTATCGCATACAGTAAGGCTCATTGTAAAGATAGATCCTTTGAAGTACCTCCTGAGAAAAACATCATTAACAAGACATCTAGAAAACTGGGTCCTCATTCTGAGTGAATTTGACATTGAGTATGTGGACAAGAGGCCTATTAAAGGACAAGTCCTCGCAAATCAATTCGTTGATTGACCACTCCACTGAGTATCCATGGAAGATGTACTTTGATGGTTCTTTTACGCAACAAGGCTCTAGAGAACGGGTTCTATTCATAACTCCTCAAAGCTACAAGATACCAAAGTCCTACAAATTAATGTTTCCATGCACAAATAACATTTCTAAATACGAGGCATTGGTAAACGGTCTTAAGCTTGCCACAGAATCGAAAATTATAGAGTTACATGTGTACGGTGACTCCCATCTCTTTATCAATAAAGTCAATGGAGATTATCAGATGAAAGATGAGAAGTTGATACCCTACAAGCAACTAGTTGATGACTTAAAGAAGTACTTTGTCTTCATCACATTCCAACAAATACCCAGAATAGAGAACAAAGCTGCAGATGCTATGGCTACATTGGCATCCATGTTACAATTGGAGGAACATCAATTCTGCTATGAATTATTGGTGGAAGAACTATCCTATCCTACCTTTGATACCCCTCAATACCAAGTAATTTGTGCTTTGAATGCCCAAGACCAATCTTGGTATGCTAAAATCACTACTTACCTAACTAACCAAACCATTCCCAATGATCTATCTAGGAATGAAAAATGAGCCTTGATTATGATAGCATCGTGTTATGTCCTCATTACTAATAACTTGTATAGATAAGGTCTTGATGGTACACTTCTTAGATGTTTAGAACATGAAGAGTCAGATCATGCATTAAAATAAGTCCACAAAGGTGTATGTGGATCACATTCAAATGGACTTTCACTAGCAAAGAAACTGCTCAGAGTAGGCTATTACAGGCCTACAATGGAAAAAGATGCTATTCAATTTTTAAAGATGTGTCATAAATGCCAAACACATGGAAATATTATCCATGCTCCTGCCAGAGAACTCATACCTTTTATAACACATTGGCCATTTTAGCAATGGGCCTTTGACTTGGTTGGACAAATATATCCTAATTCTTCAAATGGACACAAGTTCATCATTACGGCCACTGAGTATTTCATGAAGTGGGTCGAGGTCATGCCACTAATCAAAGAAATTGGCAAACAGGTGGTTATGTTCATATTGAACTACATTATCTGTAGATATGGGATACCCTCTTCAATTGTAACAGACAATGGGGGCCAATTTAAAAACCAATACATTTATGACCTTTGCGAACAGTTCCACATCACTCAACATTGCTCCTCAATTTATTATCCTCAAGGTAATGGATAGGCTGAGGCATCTAACAAGAATATTCTCAAGATCCTACATAGAACTGTGAGTAATTCTGGTAGAGACTAGCATTTAAAACTAAATCTAGCACTTTGGGCCTACTGAACAAGCATCAAAACACTAACTAGAGCCACACCATTTTCCCTAGTCTATGGTGCTAAAGCAGTATTACCTATTGAGGTTGAAATCCCATCTTTACAGATATCTTTACAAGGTCTTGTTACTAATGAACAATATCACATCGATAGGGTGAATGCACTAGAATTACTTGATGAGCACATGTAACAGGCATTTGATCACCTAAAAGTGTACCAAGCATGAATTTCCAAAGAGTACAATAAAAAGGTCAAACCATGACAATTTCAAGTGGGGGATCTCATCCTAAAGGAGAATCCAAAGAACTATCCTAACAAAGAATAGAAGGGAAAGTTTGAATGGTGCAGAGCACCCTAGGGTTTAGCTCAAAACCCTAGCCCCAGCAATTTTGAACAAGTTTTGATACAAGTCTTCTAACGAGAAAGTCATGTTTTGCATTGTCGCTCAGTCGCAGAGCCAGCAGCGAGCAGAAAGCTAATGCATCGTACACTCATGAGCTAGTTAAAAGTTAAGTCTTATAGTGAGCGAGTGCGCGACGAGGATCTCATCGCAAGCTCACGAGTCAATTCGCAGTCAGAGAAAAACTGGTGCGACAACGCGATGGGCGCTTAATCGCTCAGTCACCGAGAAGCAAACAGCTAAGTGGATGTGCGAGTGAGCGACACCTTGTGCATCGCAAGGTCGCAGGTGACTTGAAGGTTGAGTGAAAATCATGACGAGTGCGCGATGAGCATTGTATCGCTCAGTCGCAAGGCAAAGGTCAGCTTGGGGAAGTTCATGGCGAGTACGCGACACTGAGCCCATCGCTCAGTCGCAAAGGAATTAACAGCTCGGGTTACAACACAGCGAGTGCATGACTTGAGCTCATCGCTCAGTCACCAATATATGGCCAGCTCATCAGAAAGAGTTGCGAGTGCGCGACTGACATGCATCGTAGACTTGCTAAGCAAGTAGCAGCTCGGATGAACGTGCAGCGAGTGCGCGACCAATGGGCATCGCCGACTCGCAGAGTAAGGAGTAGCTTGAGGAAGAACAGTGCGAGTATGCGACTTGAGTTCATCGCTCAGTCACAGCATAAAACATAGCTCAGGACAATGCATTGCGGGTGCACGATAAAGAGTCATCGCTCAGTCACGAGGTAAAAGCCAAGTCAGGTAAATGCATAGAGAGAGCGCGACGAGCAGGTTATCGCTTAGTTGCAGACCAAGATATGAAAGGTCAATTTCATTCGCGACTATGCGATATGGAACTGAACAGTCAAATGATCAAACATGCTGACATGTCAGAAGGAGAAAGCCTTGAAAATTCTTAACCGCCAAACAGAAAAGAGAATGACACGAAAGAAAAGAGTTATGTACAGAATGTCGACCATGCAGAGAAAGTGAAGACAAGTTGCAGATGAGATGAAGAACAGAGAACAGCTGGAGGACTGAGAACAGATGTATTTTTATTCTTGTTTTGTGTTTGTGTTTGGAACTGAGGAGAGACTAGTCAGAGTTGAAAACAAGTCCTAGGCGAGCTAGATGGTCCGGCTAGGAAACTTGTAGGGAAAGGAGATAGAGTGAG
>MU226498.1:171761-205999 GCA_018584345.1 Thuja plicata
CAGAAATTGAAAGAAAAAGTAGATGAAGGAAGGAGAGAAGTCCAATTTCAGATTGGAGATCTGGTAATGGTACATCTGAACAAAGCCAGATTACAGAAGGGGATACCTACTAAGTTACAAATGAGGACTATAGGTCCCTGCAAAATTTTGGAAAAATATGGGCAGAATGCCTATAAAATTGATTTACCTAACCATTTGGATATATCACCTATTTTTAATGTGCAGGATTTGATTCCTTACAGAGGACCAGGGATATCTGAAAGCATTCAGTAGAAGGAGATAGGACATGATGTTCAAGACATCTAGATGAAGCCTAAGTCCAAGTTGCAGGTAGAGAAAATTCTGGATTCCAGAATTCAGAAGACAACCAGGCGTCGGGTATACAGAGAATACCTAGTAAAGTGGTCAGGGTTACCAGAGGTAGAAGCTACCTGGTTGGACGAAGTAGAATGCAGAAGATAGGGAATTAGTTCGGCATTGCTGCTGACTAGTTCCAGCTAAATTTTTTTGCCATCTCAGAGAGGGGGGGAGTATGGTGCAGAGCACCCTAGGGTTTAGCTCAAAACCCTAGCCCCAGCAATTTTGAACAATTTTTGATACAAGTCTTCTAACGAGCAAGTCATGTTTTGCATTGTCGCTCAGTCGCAGAGCCAGCAGCGAGTAGAAAGCTAATGCATCGCACACTCGCGAGCTAGTTAAAAGTTAAGTCTTATAGTGAGCGAGTGCGCGACGAGGAGCTCATCGCAAGATCGCGAGTCAATTCGCACTCAGAGAAAAACCAGTGCGACAACTCGACGGGCACTTAATCGCTCAGTCACCGAGAAGCAAACAGCTAAGTGGATGTGCGAGTGAGCGAGACCTTGTGCATCGCAAGGTCGCAGGTGACTTGACGGTTGAGTGAAAATCATGACGAGTGCGTGACGAGCATTGTATCGCTTAGTCACAAGGCAAAGGTCAGCTTGGGGAAGTGCATGGCGAGTACGCGACACTGAGCCCATCGCTCAGTCGCAAAGGAATTAACAGCTCGGGTTACAACACAGTGAGTATGCGACTTGAGCTCATCGCTCAGTCTCTGAGATATGGCCAGCTCGTCAGAAAGAGTTGCGAGTGCATGACTAACGTGCATCACAGACTCGCTAAGCAAGTAGTAGCTCGGATGAACGTGCAGCGAGTGTGCGACCAATGCGCATCACCAACTCATAGAGTAAGGAGTAGCTCAAGGAAGAACAGTCTGAGTATGCGACTTGAGCTCATCGCTCAGTCGCAGCATAAAAGATAGGTCGGGACAATGCATTGCGGGTGCGCGATAAAGAGTCATCGCTCAGTCGCGAGGTAAAAGCCAAGTCAGGTAAATGCATAGCGAGAGCGCGACGAGCAGGTTATCGCTCAGTCGTAAACCAAGAAATGAAAGGTCAATTTCATTCGCGACTATGCGATAAGGAACAGAACAGTCAAATGATCAAACATGCTGACGTGTCAGAAGGAGAAAGCCTTGAAAAGTCTTAACTGCCAAACAGAAAAGAGAATGACACAAAAGAAAAGAGTCATGTACAAAATGTCAACCATGTAGAGAAAGTGAAGACAAGTTGTAGATGAGATGAAGAACAGAGAACAGCTGGAGGACTGAGATCGACAGGTAACCACCAGGGTTACAGAATCGAGGAGAAGCTAGAGATAAACAGAGAAGAAGAATCTGTGAAAAAGAGTTCAGTTCAGATCAGTGATTGATAGTTAGTTAGTTACAGAGACAGAGAAGACTAGCCAAGCATATTGTAATCTGTTGTATTATTAATATAAAGAAGTTTGTCTGTACTTTACGTGTTCTTTTGTTCTGAGTAGCTTTCTGTAAAGTGCTATTTTGTTTCTGTTAGATAACATGGGTGCTTCTTGACTCTGATAATCTGTTCCATGGATTGTGACAGTCAAGAAGCATCCACCTTGTACATTATGTTTGTTTCTGTATTTGTGTTAGATGAGAAGCTAGTCAAGTTTGCAAACAAGTCCTAGGCGAACCTATGGTCCGGCTAGAGAGACTTGTAGAAGAGATAGATAAATGAGAAAGTGCATGACTGAAAAGACTTGTAGAAGAGATAGATAAATGAGAAAGTGCATGACTGAAATGAATTCAGTCATGAAGAGTGAGATACAGTGAGGAGTAATACATTTCAGTGGGTAGGGAACCTAGGAGAGAGGGAATAGAAAAGTCCTTCTGGTTAGGGTCTGAGAGTAGCCCTAAGAGACTCAAAGGTGAGTCTAGAGAGTCCTGAATTGAATAGGATTCCAGGTGAGATTCCTAGAAGAGCGTAGGAATTTCAGAGAGTTAGGTGACCTCCCCATCATTGAACCTAACTGGTTGGGACCTTATGTTATCACTGCTACTTTTGGGACTGGAGCCTATCAACTAGCTACACTCGAGGGAGACATTCTTTCAGATCTTATCAATACTTTACATTTGAAGCGGTTCTACGCTTGATGTTCAGCTAGCAAAGCCTGTGCAGTGAAAATTCAGAAAATACCAAAAACATCAGAAAATTGACTCTAAAGAAATCCAAAAATAGTGAAAAAATCTTGAAGAAAAGGTATCCTTGGTGAAAACTTGACAAACAGGTGCCTTGATGCTACAAAAACATTCAAAAAAAGCAAAAATAGAAAAAAAAATTGAAAAAGAGAAAAGTGCCTTGATGACAACCTGGTAAAATAGGCATCCTAGTAGAAAAAAGAATAAAAGAAATTTTTTCCAAGTGGTGAAAACCTGGCAATCAAGCATCACTTGTATTCTGCACCCTATTTATCAATATATTGTTGATACTAGGCCTTCATGATTACACATGTGCTAAGAGTTGACTTTTTTTCCTTACGAATATCCTATCCTTGCTTGGGATTTGTCTATATTTCTATTTTAGGGAACAAGTCATTCCGCATTGGGGGCATCTTTGCTAGCATGTTAGGTTGCGTCTGCTAGGTCATCATAGGATGGTTTGTCTTGTGACACAATGTTTCTTGATTCTTGCACCAAAATATCAATTTCACGAAACAAGGATGACACAAACATTTCACTAACCTAAAATGGTGTTCCTAAGACCTACATTGGATTGCAAATAGGAAACATACACATACATGGGAACCATATTGCTTACGTTCCAAACTTTTGATTAATGAATCTCTACTGCACTTGACAAATGAATCGATAGTATTTCTCAATACTACTTAAACACAGTTTGATCCTGGTTTGATTATGACTCTTCTATGTACCCATGATGTTTTAACTAGGGGCATCTAAGCAGTTATAATTTTTCTTTGATTGATTCACAATTGATAGTTGTTATGTCCTCCGAGTTACTCCATGACATCTGCGCAAAGATAAAGAGTCGCAAGGATGGGGGCATAACATTTTCTTGGTTTTCTACGTATGGTGATTGTTCCAAATGATCCTATGAATTTTACCTAACTTGGATGTTTATGGTAAGAGCTACCGCCATGAGTGGATAACCGCATATATCTCGATCTTTGTTATGCATAAACTATGGTGAGGTTGAAATAATTTCCTTATTTTTTTTCTAAACTCAGATTCTCACTAAGGTATATGAAGCATAATTTACCCAAGGATATGAATTTTCAAGGTCATTGCGGGTCCAATATCTTACCTTACATAGATTTTGATATATTAAAAGGAGGGTGACTAGCTTTTCATCCTGGCTTATATGCCTTGACGCCTAAGTCTATTTCTGACATTTCATCCAATACAAATAGTATTCATACTTCCATAATATCAGTGGGTATTAGTAATGGTTTTACTATCAAGTGGAATATGTTCCAACAAGAGCCCAATAATGATAAAAAAATATACAATATCTACAAATCAGTGACGAGTCCTAAGAGTCTGCATATAGCTACATTTAGAGATTGCATGATGCATTTTTTAAAGAAACAAAAGCATAAGGACTTTGAGCTCAAAATAATTTCAATTTTCTTCTAAATTCAAGTTAATTACATCCATTTTCTATTACTGGAATTTATATCGTTGCACATCCATAGCATTCATTTTGCATCCATACAATAAGACAGAAGGAAAATACAAAAACAAATCATTTATGCATTTCATTTTACATCCTAAGTGCATCCATACATTTACTTGCATAAAGATAAAACTCAAAAAAATAAATTTTTGTGTATTCACATAGTATCATTTGAAACATATTTATATCAATGATAAATCCAAAGACATAAAAGATGTCATCATCTACAATTTAACTCATCTAAAGACCAAGATAAATATAATCACATGTGTAATAACATCTAAATCAAAGCAAATAGAACGCATGCAACATGTCATAATCAGAAATAACTGCATTAGATAAATATCTCAAAACATGGTACAGGTCACAATTGTGGCACACATCTACACAAAGAGTATCTAAGTATCAAAATATCAGAAAGAATCAGATATACATGTATAAAGTGTCATCGTACAAAAGAATGATCTCAGAAGGATCTAGATATACAATATAATCTCAAAAATGTGTGTGACAAGATATAAAATCAGCTCTAACTCCCCCCCTCTCCCTGATTTGGAGGAGGAGGAGGAGGTGGTACAAATGGAGGTGGAGGAGGCATGGCCCCCTCAGACTACTAGGAAATCCATGAATAAGAAGGTGCTCTCTGACCCTCTGGAACTGCAGCATGGTATAAAGCAAAATAATAGGCTTCTCTCTATCCTTGGTGATTGGCTATCCAAGCCTGTGTATCTCTCTCCACTCTGAGCATATCACCCTGCCTATCCCACTCTGCCCTAAGGTGATCAAGTTGTGCATCCCTGTCTGTAAGTAGATCCTCTAAAGTAGTAATGCGTGCTCTAAACTACTCTCTCTCCCACTCACACTGAGATAATGGATCTCCATCTCTGTTAGAACCCCTGCCAGAATCCTGCCCTGAAGGCCTATCCTATGACCTATATGGTTGCCTCTGCTGCTGCTCCCTTTGCTACTGCTTCCTCTATTGTCTCTACTACTCCCCTGTAAGTAAAGGACCTGGATCCATCCTGGGAGAAACAAATTTGAAGCAGGTGCACTGACCCTCTCCACTTCCACTGGCCACATCTCCTGTACCACCCATAGCTCCACCAACCCTGTCATCTCCACCATCATCTCCCTTAGCTAGAGGAGGGTGCCTACCATCTCATCTACCTCCATCTCTACCTCCATCTCACCCTCCCCCAGCACCCCTATCTCTTTGTACTCCTCCCCTACCTCTAGCAGGGCGATCATCAGGCTCATAATCTACAATGTCCTCTATACAAGGAATGGCCTCCTCAAGATTTGTGAACCATGGAAATGGATGTTGGAGCATCTCTGTTATGTATCCATCTGAACATCCTACATCTGCCACATCAAGTCAAAGATCCTAATCAAATATGACCATGTCTCTAATCTCCTGATGAGCGGTCTCATATCTCAGCTAGGCGCCCCATAATGGTGCCTCAGCATGCACTCTAGCATATACTATCACATCCTGGCTCCTGCCCAGTCGATGACCAAAATGACTCAAAAATTGAGTGTGTACAAAACACTCTATGGCATATCTATTCCTCCTGATCAGGTACCTGCTCTGGAAGAAAAATGGAACCTATCTAGCATCAGAGGTCCACTCCTCACAATCCAAATACGGCTGACATATTATCTCTGTCATATCGTCAAAAAGACACTGCCAGTACTCTACCTTGCCTAGATGGGGCTGCTAGATCAAACCTACGTACATATATACATATGGCTGCTTGGGTACTCATTGTCTGTCTACAATGAGTCATGTCACTGGGATGTGCTACCAAGCCCAGATTTGTAAAATCAAGATCCCTACAGTCATACTCCAGGAATACTGATACACAATCTCATGGACCTCCCGATACATATGGGTCAGAATGTAGCTACCCCATGCAAATATTCATCTAGAGATGACCATATGCTCAAGCATATCCACCCATCCTATAAGGAATCCATAATTTCCTCTATCTGGCATTAGGATGCCACTAATAAATCTTGCCAAGTATACAGATAGATGATCATAGTGATCGCACATGTAGTCCCATGAAATGTATCTCTGATCAATAGTGTCATCCTGGAAGAAATGATAGGCTGCACTAATGGCAATAGCTGAAGTCACCTCAAAATGCACCTCACGGCCCATAACTTGAACTTGAAGTATACGCCACATGTCCTCATGTGTGATTGTCATCTCCCCGGTTGAGAGATGGAAGGTGTTGTGCTCTGAGTTCCATCTGTCGGCAAGAGAAGTCAACAACCCCTGATTTACCCCTATATCGGGTAAACCAATCAATGATCATAATCCTACACAGACCACTACCTCCTGCTCATCATCTGACAACAGTCCGACCAAGGCAAGCACACACCCTAAATATGTCCATCAAAATACAACTACGTCAAAATAAACCTATTTTTGACAATTAAAAGATAAATCAGTGTTCTATCTATGACAAAAATGCAGACACATAATCAGCTAAGTGATTCAAGGTCCACAAAAAGAAGATGGTTCACTGTTGACAAACATTCTAAGTCTACAAATGAGATGTGATCCTGGAAAAATAGGGTGCAACCTCTTTTCCCAAATACGATCCTAGAAAAATAGAATGCGATGGAGAATGCTAGTTGCGATCCTAGAAATCCTGGATGCAACCCCAAACATGGGGTATGATCCTAAAATGCAGGGTATGACATAACCCTAGTTTCACAATCTAAACTAAGCCAAACTGGGGAAAACTAGATATGATCAAGGAAATACTAGAGGCGATGCAGAAATCTAGGAAAATAGGATGCAATCCAGGGAAAACCAAATGCGATGCGGGTTTGACAGGGTGTGATCCAGAATCTCAGATTCGACCTAGAATTCAAAGGGCCAAAAAAGCTACAAAAATGCATGAAATTCAAAACTACAAATTTCACAAGGTAGTTTTATGGGTACTTACCAAAGGTGCGTAATCGGTCAGGCACTGATGTCGATGACTGAGCTTGAAATTATGCTTCTTGATCAAGACCACCATCTTCTCTATAGAGCTCTAGAATTTACTATGGGTAAAAGTGAAAATAAATAGTAAAATGGTGATTTTTGAGATATATATTGGTCTTTTGAGCTATTTAGGGGTTTCAAAACTCCTCCCAGGTAACTAAAACTTAATTTATGTTCTCTTTTGATCAATTGGGAACCAAATCGAAGGTCCCTAAGGAATTTTATGCAGTGCAGTAGAATTTTTGTGACAGCTCCTGAAAATGCAGAATTGCTCCATCTATTCTGACAATTTGCCAACTTGCACATTCCATCAAAAATCTTGGTCCGACATCATTTTATTAGTCTCACCACTCACATTTTCATGTAATTAACTTGGTTCTCATGTGTTTATTCTTAACACACCCCCATTTCTTTGCTTCTTCTATTCCATTCTTTTTTGACTTAACCATTCCATGCAAGTGATATGTTCTTTCAATAGAGGGATTTTATTCTTTTTTCCTTCGATTTCATTCCTAGGGGGGCATGATCACACTATCATCAATCAAATTCTTACTCAAAATAGCATTAAAAATGACTTCGTTATCAAACAACTAGGGGCATGACAGTTTCCTTAACTAATTCAGAACTGTTGGATAGAAAGATTTGGTTCTCATAAGCTGGATATTTTGTGTTTCCTCATTTTAAAAGATTCTTACTAAGCTCCCGGCAGCTTCATACTGACTTTTGGATGACAACCAAGTTTAGAATCAGTATTATCAATCTTTGGATGACAACCAAGTTCAGAATTGATATCTTTAAGATCTTTGCTTATTGACCTTTGTATGAAAACCAAGTTCAAAGTAAATTCTATTAGTTTAGTTCAATCAAGTGAAAGACTGATCTCATCGAACATTTCATTCAATCATGAGCAAAATTATCAAACTTTCAGAAGTTAACATCAAAAACTTTCTTTGAATCAAATGCGCTACTCGCACGTCTATTCAAAGAGGGTCAAATGTAACCACCTAGATTTGGTCTTCTCTGACCATAGACCCTATTTTCCCTAAGTGTGATCATACCCCCAATTATGTCTAGACAACTCTCCAATCGGCTGGCATAATTCATGCAAATCAAATTTAATCTCCTAAGTGATTCAATCACTAAATTTTATTAATCACCTTAGCCAATCAAAACCAGTCAATTCAATTCAAATCAATTCAAATCAAACATGGCTAAGGTAATTAATTTAAAAGGAATTAGATAAATTCATATTATATCTAAATCACTTGCAAAACCTATCTTCTAGCTTAAATTAATCTAATTAATTGGCTATAGTCCTAATTAATTATCTAAAGCAATAAAAGGCTTAAATAATTAATTTTCCTATTTTTGAATGAATATGTTAATTATAATTCATTTCATTAATATTCCCCTTAACCCTAGCCTAACCTATCTCAACCACCTTAACCCTAGGTTCTAACCCATCCCAACCTATTCCTCCCATGCTAAGCCTAATCCTAATCTTAATCCTATCCTAACCCACATCCTAATGTTATCACATTCCTAATTTTATGATTAGGAATCCAACCCACTTGAGAAAATCAACTTTCTCAAGCTTGACTCTCTCTAAGTCCACCTTCTCAAGCTTGGACTTACACCCCTCACCATGCCTCTTAATTTCTCTCATTAATAAATTATTAATGGAGATTCCTCAAGCCCGTGCTTCATCAATTCCATTGGCATTAATGTCTCTTACATCTCATTAAGGGTTTTTACACCTCCATTAATGACCCTTGTCCCCCCTCTCTCTCCTCATTTCTTCTATAAATAGAATGAGTTTTTGAGCTTAAATGGCCCTTAATTTTAGAATTGAAAAGCATTGTTATGTTGTTAGGATTAACATAGATTCATGTTGCATTTTAGCTTCCTTGCTTATGCATTGTTATAATCTTGATTTTTAGAGCTAGAATGCACATTTATTGGATATCTTTCTTAGTTTTAATTGACTCTTTCATGCTAGGTTATATATGTCACTGAAAAAGAAATAATCTGAGGGCTATTATGTTATTTTTCACACTCCTCCTAATTAGAAAGCAATAGATCAATTTTAGTGGATTTACATGCTTTACTAACCCTGTTTTCACTAATGCAATGATCTATTGAAGTGTTGTGTCGTAGGTAACAGGTGCACTATTTCACACACACAATGGGTAGATCTGTGACTGGATAGAAATTTTGTCTGTGTGATAGTTGGTGGGAAGAGAATAATTTGTATGAATGTGTCTGTGGATCTTGGCTCAAACAAGCTTTGGGCTTGCCGAGGTGATTCCTTAATGTGGCTAGTAAAAGAAATCCCACATTTGTAGTGGCAGGTTATTTAACACGTTTTATAAAGAAAAACCCGTAGAGTTGAAAATAAAGTATGGTTCACCTGGGTTGTTGTGAGTTTAGGACCTCTGTGCGGACTAGGAAGTTAGAGAATAACTCTACTGATCTTATATGACACTATGTGATCCAAAATCTGTCTACAAAATTGACAAAAAATACAAGGCTCCAGCCAAAATAGTTGGAACAAAAATATTTTGAAATAAAATATTGACAAAAATTGACAAAAAAAATCAGATCCACAAATAATTTCAAAAATTAATTTCCAAATTTTTAGATCAAGTTGTCCAAGCCTAATTTGCAAAAAAACATTTGCCTCGATTTTGACTTTTTCCCAATATAGGCAAATTTATAGTTAAAATTCACTGGAATGGCCACCTGGATGAAATGGTGAAGTCCGATCTTGCTCAAGACACTCCCACAAGATTCTAATCTTGGATCTAAATCGTGACCCTCCAAAAGTTGAAGCAAACAAATCTCCAATGGCTATGCAATGAATGCTCCCATGGATCTAATACACTACAATAATTTTCCTAAGGAAAAGAATTAAAATCTCGAGATTTAGAAGCTAAATTGATAGCACAAGAGAGATATAAGAAAAATTATATGATCAATTGATTGATTCAATAATTATCAATAATGAAATATAATTAATTACATACAAAGAGATGTGCCTAGATATATAGGCAATGCATGATAACTAGGAGTGATGCAAGAGATAACCTATCATTTAGACAAGGTGGAATCACATGTCCACCAAAGGTGGATCATCCTCCATTGTACAACAAATTATGTGCAAACATGTGCAACAATGAGAGGATGATAATGTGATAAGAGCACTAAAGGTGGATCTTACACATGAGATACCAACTAGATCACCACCTAAAGTGTAATTTCTCCTACACCGTGTGCTAAAATGAAATGCAAACTCCTAAGTGTCTCATATGAAAACTACTAAGCAATGAATTATCCTAAGTAAACTTAAGTAAAGTGTAATTAGGAATATTTAATTACACTAGCAATGACCCATTACACTTAAATTGGTTTAGTCCATACTTGTAACACCAAATGAGTGTTGATAGATGGTGGAGTAGGACTAGCTCTCAGTTACTCTAAAAATGACATAGATGCTTTTAGGAGAATAAAAATAAATCCATATGATTATGTAGAATAGCCTTCAAAACAAGTCATTTTGTTACCTATCCAAGTTATTCTAGCTATAGAAAATACATTATTACAAGTATTGTACCTATATTTAGCTTAAAACATGATTCTAGGTTGCCCCTAGATACATGTAACAAAAGTGATTCCATCAACTTGTCATTAGTGTTTAAAGTACCCATATAATGGCATGAAGGTCACTATTCTTGGAGACCCTAAGCCCTTTCAATATTTTTCCAATCTAAGAGGAACCCCTAAACAAATAGTACCTACAAATGTAGAAGCATTATCCTCTAGTTCCTCGCAATATGTAGACCCTATGACTTTTTTGAGGGGAAAATTCAAGGTTCAAGATCAAGAATGTAGAGAGTATACTATGGTGCAACCTTTTCACATTGGTAAGTTACCTCTCTCCTCAAAATATTATGGAAAACTAAATCTCTTGAAGAAGGAACAAAAGGCAATTATTCAATACTAGTCTCTTACCACCTTTCAAAAGTGGGGAGTTGGAAAAGGAAAACATAAGGATGACCTCTCTAAATGGATGTGTAGAGATGAAGAGGACTAACCATCTATGCAATTACTAGCCGAGCAATATGGAATAGGATTTAAGACAATTCAAAATAAGGGATATGATGGACACAATGGTCTTGGCACACAAAAACAAGGATTTGTAGAGTATTTTACCAAAAATTCAACCTAAGCATATAGTATTGGGATTTGTACCATTAAAAATTGGCTCTTCTAGTACCAAGTTACCTTTGTGTGAAAAGGGGAGCTCCTCTAATTATTAAATTACACCTAAGGAAAACCACCATGAGTCTAATTCCAATGAATGAGACTGGGTGTTGTATTCTTCTAAATTTTATTCCCTATAAAAAACCTTTACCAATCTTGATGAATTTCCTTTAGAAGAAAAATATATGAAACCTACCATATCTCCCATAAAAACATGTCATCATAGAAAAATTATCATGCAACTCATTCTGATGATACCTTTATAATAACATAACTCCTGTAAACCAATAATTGTATCATATCGATGATGAAATTCCTGTAGTTTATCCTCAACTGATGAATTGGGACAAGAAAGGACCACCAATCTTGGATTATTTTGATAATGATGAAGCCATAGTTGAGTTATTTGAACTTTAAGAGGGAATACCATTGTTTGATCATAAAACATTATTCACTACAGACTTGCATGCTATGCAATATTTTGTAGAGCCAACTTTGTCTTTAGTCGCAAAATGAAAAATAAAAAATAATAAAATAAAATTAAAAATGAGTCTCTTGGTGAACTTTTCAAGGCACCTTTAGACCAGAAAAGGGTAAAAACAAAAGGATACATCTAAGGGTGAAAACATCTCTCAGGTGCCCAAGGATGGAATACTAGACATACCCCTGGCGTATCAAGAAAATTCTTATTTACTATAATTAGAGACACAAGAAATCAATCTAGGAACAATTGGAAATCCAAAAATCATCCACTTTGTAGCTTCATTGTTAGAACAAGAAAAAGTAGAGTTGTGCGTGTGTATTTGGGTACCTGATGAAAAAGACACAAACACTCAATAAGTCATTTCATTAGTTCAAAATGGTTAGACAAGCATGTAAAACCACCTAATATCGACCTATTGTCTGCTAACTAGGAAGAGTGTGATTGGTGACATATAAGCCCTCAAAATATGCTACAATTAGTGACGTATACAACCTAGCATGAAGGATTTTTAGTTAAAAGAAGCTAAAAGGATGAAAAACAAGCATTCTAGCTCTAAACATGTGAATATTAAGAATGAAAAAGAATGGAATAAGAAGTGCAATATGATTCTAAGAGTAATCCAACAGCATAAAAATGTATTTTTAATCTAATGTGAAGGCCTATTTACTCTCAAAAATGGCTTCTATTTATAGAAGAATGAGAGAGAGAGAGAGAGAGAGAGAGAGAGAGAGAGAGAGAGAGGGGGGGGGAACAAGATGAATTAATGAGTGAAGGGGCTCATTAATGAAGGTGTAAGAGCCATTAATTCCCAAGGCATTAATAAGGCATGGGAGAGACATAGGCTTAAGGCATCTTCATTAATAAGGCAGTAATGAAAGCCTTAAAGAAGCAAGGTAGAATGTAAGAGGATGGCTTGAGAAAGTGGACCTTAAGGAAGTCAAGCTTGAGAAAGTGGACTTTCTCAAGTGGGTTGAGTTGCTAAGCATTCCTTAATGAAATGTGACAACATTAGGAGGTGCGTTAGGGTAGAATTTAGGATTAAGATTAGATTAGAAAGAGTGAATGGGTTGAGAAGGGTTAGAACCTAGGGTAGAAGTGGTTGAGATAGGTTAGGTTAGGGTTTAAGGGAATATTAATAATGAAATAAACTTATTTAATTCATTTAGAAATATATGAATTAATTATTTAAATAATTTAATTGCTTTTTAATAATTAGGATACTATAGCCATTTTAATTAAATTAAATAGGCTAGGGGAATGGGTTAATTACAAGTGGGTAATTGATTTTGGGATTTATTTAATTCCTTTATGATTAAATACTATATCCATGTTTGATTTTGGTTTGATTTGATCAAAATTGATTTGAATTATATGGCTATAATAGTTAATATAAATCAGTGATAAAAATCACCTAGGACATTAAATTGATTTGAAGAATTATGCCAAGCAGTAACAGGGTCATTTGGACATAATTGAGGGTATGATCACACTTAGGGAAAATAGGGTCCATAGTTGGAACAGACCAAATCTAGGTGGTTACATTTGGCCCTCTTTGAATTGATGTGTGAGCAGTGCATTGAATCAAAGAAAGTTTTCAATTTTGACTTCAGAAAGATTGAGAATCCCGTTCTTGGTTGTCAAACAAAATATTGATGAGATCAGTCTCACACTTGATCGAACCAAACTGATAAAATTGATTTTGAACTTGGTTGTCATCCAAAGATCAATAAAAGATTTTAAAAATACCATTTCTGAACTTGGTTGTAATCCAAAAGAATGATAATACTAATTATGAACTTGGTTGTCGTCCAAAAGCCAGTATGAAGCTACCAAGAGCTTTAAAAATATTTCAAAATGAGGAAACATAAGATATCAGCTTATGAGAACCAAATCTTTCTATCCAACAATTCTGACTTTAGTCAAGGAAACTGTTATGCCCCTAATTTGTTTGATAACAAAGTCATTTTGATGTTGTTTTGAGAAAAAATTTATTTGATGATAGTGTGATCATGCCCCCTCGAAAATGGAATCGAAGGAAAAGAAATAAATCCCTCAGTTGAAAAGAACAGAACACTTGCAAGAAGCGGTAGAGAAAGAAAGAGTGGAGTAGAAGACGGTGTGTTTAAAAATAAACACACGATTATCAAGTTAATTATATGAAAGTATGAGTGATAAGGCTGATAAAATGATGTTTAGACCAAGATCTATGATAAAATGTGCAGTATTGACTAATGTGGGGAACAAATGAAGCAGAGTCACAACTTTTGAAACCATCGCAAAAATGAAGTTGTGTTGCTGAAAACATCATAGATACCTTTGATTTGGTTCCCGATTGAGTAAAAAGAGAACACAAATGAATTTGGAGTTGTCCAGGAGGAGTTTCAGAAACCCTAAATGTCTCAAAAGACCTATATAAGCCTCCAAAATTACCATTTCACTATTCATTTTCACTTTCCTCCATAGAAATTCAGAGAGCCCTACAGCAAAGATGGTAGTCCCTGTGAGGAAGCACCGATTCGAGATGAGCCGCCGACACCAGCAACCAGCTGACTACCCACCGTCGGTAAGTGCTCGATAAAATACCCTATGAATTTTGCATTTTTGTGTATTTTAGAGCCATTTGAAGTTAGGATAGCATCCGGGATTTTGGATCACATCCTATCACTCCCAACTCACATCAGGGTTTTTCCGGCTTGTATCCGGTTTTCCCAAATTTTTGTGTCGCATCCGGGTTTTCCTGGATCGCATCCAATACCTTAGTTTTAGCCTTGTTTTATTAGGAAACCCATCAGGGGGTCGCATCCTATATTTCCAGGATCGCACCCCGCGTTTAGGATTGCATCCCATTTTTTGGGGATCACATCCTGTATATGCAATCGCATCCTATTTTTCTAGGATCGCATCTGGTAAAATACTTAGAGTTTTTAAAGTTTTGATCATTTTGCATCCTGCAAACTTGGAATAACTTTAGCAGAGTAGGAGTCTACCTCGGTTTGTGGATAGGATTCTGATACTTGATTGTTGTGCCCAAATCAGGCCCAGTTTGAGGTAGTCACATTTTGCGACACTTATCTAGCATGAGTTCTTGCATTATCTAGCTGATTGTCAGATGATGAGTAGACCACCGTGATTCATTGTGGATTGCGCTCTTTGATGGGTTTACCCGAGATCAGGGTAAACCATTGGTTGTTGACTGCTCTGGCTGAGAGGTGGCATTCTAAGCACAACACCTTCCACCTTCCTACTAGAGAGATTACTGTGATGCCAGAGGATGTCTGGAGGATACTTTGTGTGACAATGGTGGGACATGAGGTATTTTTTGAGTCCAGAGCTGGCGTAGCGATCGAGACTGCATGGCGATTCTTTCATGATGATACCATAGACAGGAGATACTTGTCATGGGACTACATGGTCGATCACTATGATCGATTAGCTATGTACTTAACTCGATTGGTAGGTGGCATCCTCATGATAGATAGAGGTCAGCATGGATTTCTAGTGGGCTGGGTGAGCATGGTGGAGTAGATGATCACCCACTGTCGATGTTTTTCTTGGGGGAGCTGCATACTAGCACATATGTATAGAGAGCTTCATGAGATTGTGTACCACCATGCCCACAGCATGACTGTTGGTATATTGATTCTTCAGATTTGGGCCTAGGAGCACATCCTTGTCACACGGCCAATAGTAGATAGGCAGAGGGCACCTAAGCACCCCTATGTATATATATGTATGTAGGCCTTTTATAGCAGCCCCATCTAGGCAAGGTCGAGTACTGGCCCTGCCTTTTTGATGACATGACAGAGGTTGTCTGGCAACCTTATTTAGACTCTGAGGTATGGACTTCTGATGCTCGGAAGGTTCCATTTTTGTGCCAGAGTAGATATCTAATAGGTTGAACCAGATACATTATAGAGAGCTTCCTGATTACCAGAGTTTTGAGATAGTATGGGCGGCGACAGGGCTGTATAGAGGATGTGGCAATATATGCACGTATCCTAGATGAGGCATCCCAATGGGGTGCACAACTGACTTATGAGACTGCATCTCACAAGATCCAAGACATGGTGGCAGTAGACTAGGACCTTCATCCAGATGTTGAGGACACAGGAGTTTCAAATGGGTATTCTGTAGAGATGCTCCCGTACCCCTTTCTATGATTTATTGTGCCCGAGGAGATCATTCCTCGTATAGAGGAGCCGCTTGATTATGATCCTGATGACCGACCTACCAGGGGTAGAGGGGGTGCTCAGAGAGATAGGGCTCCAGGGAGACACAGGGGCCACGATGGTGGCAGAGATGGTGGGCGTCCTCCTCAAGATGATTGGCATGATGGAGATGATAGAGGTGGCAGAGGAGAGTTCATAGATATAGGTGTTTCTAGTGGCAGTGGACAGGGAAGATGGCAAAGTTTCAGATTCATGGCCCCACAGAGAGATCTTGGTCCACTTCTGACTACAGACTAGCAGAGGCAGCGACAGCAGGGGCGACCATAGAGGCCACAGGATTAGGATGCAGGTAGGGATGGAGATCCTTTGTCGAGATGTGAGCAATAGAGGGAGAAGCTCTGAGCTTTGATTATAGCTTTAGAGGCTAGATCCATAGCAGCAAAGTCTAGGCTGGCCATATCTGATGCATTGTTGTTAGATCGAGATAGGCAGATGGAGAGGCTTAGGGCAGAGAGGGACGCATAGGTCCATAAAGCAATCCATCAGGGATAGAGGGTGACATATTATTATGCCCTATATCATCCAGTAGTGCTAAAGGGACAGAGAGCTCCCACATTTTCTTGAGTGGCCTAGCAGTCAGAGGGGGCCATACTGCCTCCATTAGCGCCTTTTTCACCACCTCCTCCTCCTCCTCCTAATCAGGGAGAGGGGGCGGGATAGAGCTGATATTGTTGCATCATGTTGTATATTTTTGAGAGTATACATGTATATTTGGATCCTACTGAGATCCCCTCTTTTGTACATTACATTCACTCATATATCTGATTTATTTTTTTGGCGTACTAATACTCTTTTATACTCACTGATACACTATATGCTCACTAATACTCTTTATGCTTTGATTTGTACCATGTTTATGATGATATATATCAGATGTAGTTTTTGGATTCTGACATATTTCATGAGTTCTCTTTGCCTTCATAAATGTAACTTTTTTCACATGTGATGATATCTTGGTCTTGTGATGAGTGAATATATGATAACAACATTTTATGATTTGAATGTGATGAGTTTATTACTGATATAAATATGTCATAAGTGATACCTATGTGAAAATGCAAATGTATGTTTTTGATTTTTTAGTTATACAAAATAGATGTATGGATGCACTTAGGGTGAAAAAGTAAAAATGCAATACATGGATGCTTTGTTTTTTGTATTTTCCAGTTTCTGCTTTTCAATGAATGCAAAAAGTATGCTATGGATGTGCAACGATATTCGATATCAGTAATATAGATGATGTAATTAACTTGATGTTTTTAGAAGAATATAGAAAACCATTTTTGAGCTTTTAAAATTCCTTATGCTATTATTCTGTTGAATAAATGCATCGTGCAATCTCTAAATGCAGCTATATGAAGACTCTTACGACTTGTCACCGATTTAGCCAATATTGCAAAAATTTTATCATCATTGGGAACTTTTGGAATGGATACCATCGGATAGTACAACCATCACTAATACCCACTGATATTATGAAAGAATGAATACTATATTTTATTGAAATATTGAAAATAGACTTAGGCATCAAGGCATAGAAGCCAAGATAAAAAGATAGTCACCTTCCTTTTAATATACCAGATTTTGAGTAAGGAAAGATATTGAACCCATAATGACCTTGAAAATTCATATCCTTGGGTACATTATGATTCATATACCTTAGTGAGAATCTGGATCAGAAAACAGACAAGGAAATTGTGTCAAACTCACTGTAGTTTACACATAACAAAGATCGAGATATATGCGGCTATCTACCCATAGTAGCAACTCTTACCATAAACATCCAAGTTAGGTGAAATTTATAGGATCATGTGGAACAATCACCATACACAGAAAATCAAGAAAACATTATGCCCCCTATCCTTGCAACTCTTTGTCTTTGCACAGACATCATTGAGTAATTAAGAAGACATAACAAATCATCAATTGAGAATCAATCAAATAAAATTTATAATTACTTAGATGCCCCTAGTTGAAAACATCATCAGGACATAAAAGAATAATAATCAAACCAATATCAAACTGTGTGTTTAAGATAGTACTTATTCATTCATATGTCAAACATAGTAGAGATGCATCAATCAGAAATTTAGAATATAAGCAATATGGTGTTCCATGTCTGTGCATTGGTAGGATAATCCATTCATGTCTGCGATCCAATACAGCTTTGTAGGAATGTTGTGAATGTAAATGTCATGTCCCATGTTTTGAAAAGACACCGTTGTTGTTGGGAAGTGACATTGTTTTGCATGTGTCAAGAAACATTGTGTCCGTGAGGCAAACCATCCTAGAGAAACCTAGCAACTGCAACTAACTATGCCAACAAACATGCCCCCAGTGCAGAATGACTTATTCCTAAGACGTAAAGATAGACAAATCCCAAGTGAGGAGAAAATAGTCACGTAGGAAAAATGAAGTCAGCGTATGAGCATAGGAAAAATGATGAAGGCCTAGTATCAGTAGTGCATTGATAGATGGAGCGTAGAACACAAGTGATGCCTGATTGCCAGGTTTTCACCACTTGGCAGGATCTTTTTCTTTCTTTCTTTTTGCTACCAAGAGGCCTGTTTTACCAGGTGCTTATCAAGGTACTTTTCTCTTTTTCAAATTTTTTTTTTTTTCTATTTTTTCTTTTTTGAATGTTTTTGTAGTATTAAGGTGCCTGTTTAAGAGGTTTTCACCAAGGATACCCATTTTGTAAGACATTTTCCACTATTTTTGGATTTCTTCAGGATCACTTTTCTGAATTTTTTGGTATTTTGCTAGAAATGTTTGTTGTACAGGCTCTGCTAGCCAAGCATTAAGCATAGAACCGCTTCAAATTTAGAGTGTTAATAGGGTCTAGAAGAACGTCTCCCTCAGGTGTCTCTAATTGATAAGCCCCAATCTTGAAAGTAGTAGTGATAACATATGGTCCCAGCTAGTTAGGTTCAAACTTTCCTTTCTGCTCTCTGTTAGGCTGGTTCATAGGATTTTCTTTTAGGACAAGGTCTCCCACCTCAAACTTGCATGGTTTGACCTTCTTGTTGTAATCTTTGGACATCCTTGCTTGGTACACTTTGAGGTGATCAAAGACTTGTTGCCTGCGCTAATCTAGTAGGTCCAGAGAATTTACCCTATCTATGTGGTATTGTTCATCAGTAACCAGTCCTTGTATAAATATCCACAAAGATGGGATTTCAACCTCAATAGGTAATACTGCTTTAGTGCCATAGACTAGATCAAATGGCATGGCTCTAGTTAGTGTTTGGATGCTTGTTTTGTAGGCCCATAGTGTCAGATTTAGTTGTAAATGCCAGTCTCTGCCAAACTTTCTCACAGTTTTGTGTAGGATCTTGAGAATATTTTTGTTTGATGCCTCAGCCTGTCCATTACCTTGAGGATAATAGACTGAGGAGCAATGTTGAGTGATATGGAACTGTTCATAGAGGTCATCAATGTCTTGATTTTTAAATTGACCCCCATTGTCTGTCACAATTGAAGAGGGTATCCCATATCTACAAATAATGTAGTTCAGAATGAACATAGCCACCTATTTTCCAGTGGCTTTGATTAGCAGCACAACCTCGCCCTACTTTGTGAAATGCTCAGTGGCTGCGATGATAAACTTGTGTCCATTTGAAGAATTGGGATATATTTTTCCAACCAAGTCAAAGGCCCATTGCTGAAATGGCCAATGCATTATGAAAGATATTAGTTCTCTGGCAGGAGCATGAATAAGGTTTCCATGTGTGTGGAATTTAAGACATGCTTTTGAAAATGAATAGCATCCTTTTCCATGGTAGGCCAATAATAGCCTACTCTGAGCATTTTCTTAGCTAATGAAAAGTCATTTGAGTGTGATCCACATACACCTTCATGGACATCTTTTAATGCTAAATCAGACTCTTCAAGTTCTAAACATAGAAGAAATGTACCATTGATACTACGTCAATATAGGTTGTTAGTTATGAGGACATAACATGAAGCTGTCCTAATCAAGGATCTTTTTTCATTTCTAGATAGATTGGCGGGAATGGTTTGGTCGGAAAGGTACACAATGATACTGGCATATCGAGATGGATCTAGGGTATTTAAGGCACATATTACCTGGTATTCTAGATTGGAAAAGGTGGGATAGGATATTTCTTCCACCAAGAAGTCATAGCAGAATTGATGCTCCTCTAGTTGTAACATGGATGCCAAGGTAGCCATAACATCTGCAACTTTGTTCTCTAATCTTGGTATCTGCTGGAAGGTGATGAAGACAAAGTATTTCTTCAGATCATCAACTAGTTGCTTGTAGGGCATCAAATTTTCATCTCTTGTTTGATACTCCCCATTGATTTGATTGATAATTAGTTGGGAGTCACCATACACGTGGAACTCTATGATATTCCATTCCATGGCTACCTTGAGGCCATTGACCAATGCTTCATATTCTGAGATATTGTTGGTGCATGGAAACATTAATTTGTAAGATTTTGGAATCTTGTATCCTTGTGGAGTTATGAAGAGGACCCCTGCTCCAGATCCTTGTTGAGTAAATGAACCATCAAAGTACATCTTCCATGGATGTTCGGTGAGATGCATGATTGTTTCATGAGGAAATTCAATTAGTAATGGTTCATCATCCTGGAGTGGTGAATCAGCCAATTGATCTGCAAGTACCTGTCCTTTGATATCTCTTCGTTCAACATACTCAATGTCAAACTCACTTAGAATTAGGACCCATTTTGCCAAATGTCTTGTTAATGCTGTTCTACTCAAAAGATACTTTAGAGGATCAATCTTAGAAATGAGATTTACTGTATGAGAGAGCATGTAGTGTCTCCATTTTTGTGATGCAAAGATGACTGCTAAGCATGCTTTCTCAATAATTCTATAATTGAGCTCATAAGTGACTAGGGTCCTACTAATGTAGTAGCTAGCTCTTTCTTTATTTGTCTTGTCCTCTTGTGCTAGCAATACTCCTAGGGATGTAGTTGTAGCTGAAATGTATAGGAGTAAGGGCTTTCCATGAATAGGAACCATAAGAATAGGTGGAGCAACTAGGTACCCCTTTAATTCCCTGAAGTTTGCTTCACAGTGTTCATCCCAATTGAATGCAATCCCTTTATGTCGTAGCTTAGTAAAGGGTTGTGCTTTATCTGCAAGTTGGGACATAAATCTCCTGATAGACTAGAGTCTCCCTTGTAGTGTCCTCATTTGACTGATGTTATGTGGAGGATTCATCTCTAAAATAGCTTTTACTTTTGCAGGATCTACCTCGATCCCTTTTGTTGATACTATGAATCCTAGGAGCTTGCCTGATTGGACCCCAAAGGCACATTTCTTCAGATTGAGCCTAAGTTGGAACTATTCCATTTGATCCAATATCTTTCTTAGGTCAGCAATGTGAGTACCTCTTTCTTTGGATTTAGCCAATGTGTCATCGACATAGTCGTCCATGTTTTTATGCATCATGTCATGGAATATTGTTTTCATAGCTCTTTGATATGTTGCACCAACATTCTTTAGCCCAAATGGCATGACATTCCAGCAAAATGTGCCCCATGCACATGTGAATGTAGTTTTCTCTTGATCCTCAGGGGTGATTTTGATTTGATTATATCCTGAGAATCCATCCATTAATGAATACATCTGAAAGCCAGCTGTAAGGTCTATGATCATGTCAATGTTTGGTAGAGGGAAATCATCTTTTGGACATGCTTTGTTGAGGTCTCTGAATTCCGTGCAAATCCTAATAGATTTATCAAATTTAGTAACAGGAACCACATTAGAGATCCATGCTACATAGGCAATGACTCGAATAAATCCAGCCTTCAACAACTTTTCTAAGTCTGCTTTCACCATTAATGCAACATGAGGATGCATTTTTCTAAGTTTTTATTTTACGGGCTTGATCCCAAGAGCTATAGATAAGTGGTGCATGATGAGATTAGGATCTATTCCTGGCATATCAGTGTAGGACCAGGCAAAGTTGATCTTTTTTTCCCTTAGGAACTCTGTGAACTGTACCTCCTCTTCTTTTGATAAAGATTGTGCTAGATGAACTATCTGAGGATTTTCAATAGTGCCCAAGTTCACTGGCTGTGCTAGTTCAATCAATACTGAAGATCTTTCCTGAAAGTGTTCAGGGAGGATATCAAGAGTCTCATCCTTTGGCATCTCTGAGAGGTTTTCACCATTGGATACATCTTTTTTCTTTACTATTTTGGGATCTGATACTGCCACAGAGTGGTTTTCACCATCCATCTACTTTTTCTTTTTATTTTTTTAGTTTGTGACTAAGAAAGTTGATATCCTCCTATGAAATGTTCTCACTCCTTGCATTGGTGGAAGAAGGGTGAGGTTTGCAAGCATTAAGGTAACAAGCTAGGGAGTGGTCATTGGAAAAGTTGAGGATAGGAGTAGGAACTATTTTAGTCCAATCAATTAGGTCTGGAAGTACCAATTTTAGGGATTCAGATTATGGGAAGGATAGCATCGGGTTAGCATCAAAACTATTAACTGACATGACATGATCTGTTAAATTAATATCTTCGATGTTTAGATCAATAAGAGTAAGATCATTGTTAAAAGGGTCATTGTCAATTATATATGGATTGAACTCTAGCAACTCATCAGTAGATATCTCATCATCATCCCTTTGTAAAAGGAGGCTTCTTGCTTGTAGCCTATGAAATTCTTCTAGAGTTATGTATTCACCAGTGTCTCCATCAATGATCAGAGGAAGGAACTCTTCTTCTGCTTTAGGAGGATCAGTGTCATTGAAAGGAGTTTTTGGTCATTTACTAGGAGCTGAGGAAGCTGCAAACATGTGAATTGTATCTATTCCAATATCCTCAAAGGTAATAGATAGCTGATCCCACTCATAGTCATGAGAGTCTGTGACATCATCATCAGATCCATTTAAATATTCAGCAATGTTTATTTGATGGACTCGATTAGCTGCTTGTAGATCAAAGTGAGGTAAATCTAAGACATGTGAAATTGTGACCAATTGCCCCCAGTTAGGATGTAAATTTTGTGGCCTAGGTTCTTCTTGAGTGATTGTTTCTATGGTGTCCCCTACCTCTTGAATGGGCAGTTGTTCTAGCAAAGGATTGTGAAGATCCTGTGGTACCTCAAAACTAGGTACGTAGCGTTCTCCTTGATATTCAAGATTCTCTGTACCAATATGTAGTAATCTCTCATAAGGCCATGGTTCTGATATTATCTCATCTATTTTATCTCTCCCTATTTCAGAAGGTGGACTCTCTTTTGAAGTAGGTTTTTTGGATTGATTATTAAAGCCCAGTCCTATTTTATCTCTGTTGAGGTGGAACTCCATGGGTATGGGTTCAATGATCCCTCATCTTGTGTCATTCAGGGGTCCTTTCCCTTTTTAACCCATTTGTTTGAGGAAATCATATCCCTTTCCATACTATTCTAGGGATTTCTTTACATGTTTGACCTCAGAGTCCACTGGTTCTCCTTTGTAAAGCCAGTCCAAGACTGCCTATTCTTCTGTGTTATCTGAAGAAGATGTGGATGCCTTTATCATGCCAGTTGCCTTGTGTACTTCTGGCTCTTTGAGTGCTAGAGGTGTGAATGTTGACAAAGGTTTTCCATAGGATCTTGGTGACACTAGAAGTTTTGTCAGTGAAGGAGTTAGGTCCAGCTTGTACTCTCCCATACCTATTTCTTCAAGTTTCAAGGTTTTACTAAAACTCTTCATAACCATGTCCTTGGTAGTCTCAGGATAAACTACATCCATAGCCTCTTTGTTGTGTGGGATCATGCTACCTACTTTGATATTGTTGCAAGTGTAGTTGGCATCTACAGGAATTGTCACTTCTATCCCATTATGTGGGAACTTTATGCATTGGTGATAAGTGGACAGTACAGCTTGCATCTCGTGAATCCATGGTCTACCTAGTAGAATATTGTAGGCCAATGGTAGATCCAGAACTTGACATATAACATTCCTTTCAATGGGTCCAACTCTAATAGGTAGAGCAATAAGACCCCTAGAGGATCTCTCTTCCTCTTCATATGCTTTGATGGTGATCTTGTTTCTGGTGTCAATTGTTTGTTCTGAGAGACCTAGTCTCCTGACGAGATCTAGTGTATAGATATTCAATCTAGCGCCTCCATCTATCAATATGCATCTAACACGGGATTTATGAATAAGAACTTCGATATGGAAGGTTTGATTGTATGGATGGGTCAATGACTTTTCATCCTCTTTAGAGAAGGAGAGATAGTGTGGCGCTGAGATGTGATTGACCATCGCTTGAAACTTATTTATATTGATATCTTTTGGAACATTCGCAGTGTGTAGGGCTTGTTCGAGGATTTCCCTATGTACTATGGATATCTTGAGTAACTCGAAGATGGAAATTTTGGCAGCGATTCTTTGTAATTGGTCTACCAAGTCATATTTCACTCTAGGGATAGTGACCACATGTTTTGCTGCTAGTTTAGGAATAGTTATAATAGGAACCTTTGATGTGGATGTCAGTTTTGGAGGTCCCTTGATAGTAACCTGTGCTTGGCTCCATGTGATAGCATTTGAGGAGGATGAGGCTCCTTTAATCATGACCACATTGACCGATTCAATTTTAATGCTGAGCATATTAATCACATTGTCACTCTTGGAATAGGTGTAGTTTATCTCACTACCTTTCCCTTTAGATGTTTCCCCTTGATTGTAATTAGGAAAGGGTTTATTAAATGCTATGTGATCTTCATTCATAGTGTGTCCATCCACCTTGATCTTACCTCCTTCGATGAGGTATTGGATGACATGTTTTAGTTTGAGACAATTATTAGTCTTATGTCCCTTGTTTTTGTGGAAGATACAATAGGAGTTATCATCCCACCATCAAGGTTTGACCATTGGTTCCCATGGTTTAGAATCAGGAATTGTAAGAACTTTGTTATCCACTAATGTATTTAAGATGGTCTCAAGGGGTTCCCCCAAAGGTGTGAATGTCCTTTGGGGTTTTGAAGTCCATGTTCATCCTTTGTCATTATCATTGTTTGTTTTGGGAATGGGAGGTGTGATTTTAGCCTCTTTGCTTGCTTGCATGCCATTGGTCAGATTGACTGCTTTGGGTTTAGAATTAATGCTAGAGGCATCAACTACTCCATCATTAACAACAATCTTGTTTTGTTTCCACCATTTAGGCTTGGAGTTGGAGCTACTACCTTTGTTTTCATTTTTAAGGGTGATCTCTCCCTTTTTGACCATGACTTCCTCAATGCGGAGGGCATTTTTAATCATCCTATCGAACCTAGGAGAATCTTACATTTGTAGAGCATAGCTCAATTCAGGTATGAGATTATTGACGAAGATTTCCATCTTTTCAGTCTCGAGAATGACCCATGAATATTGTACAAAAATCTTCCTCCATCTTTGTAGGAAGTGTGTAAATGATTTTCCAATTTTCTGTTTGGTATTGCATAGGTCCATCATATTTACGTCATGTTGGATGTTGTAGGAGTAATGTTGAATGAACTGTTGCATCAATTCCTTAAATTTTTTGATTTTAGGGTTCAATATTGAGTTTAGGGTTCAATTTTGAGAACCACTCCATAGCATTACCTCCTAGACTTCCTGGAAATAGTCGCATGAGGTATGTGGGTTCGTGCATGTATTCAATGCTTAGAGCATAGAATTCTCTTACATGGTCGTGTGGATCAGTTTCTCCTGTGTATTTGTCATAATTTGGCCTTGCCACATTAGGAGGAAACGGGACCATAGTGATACTCTTATCAAAAGGAAATGGACAAATGGTGTCCAAAGAGTATTTTTTTTTAGGTTTGTCTTTCTCTTGTTTGAGGTTGGTAAGCTCTGTTTGCATTAGATTGAGATATTTGGTGAGAATAGATATCAAGTTTGGTACTTCCTTTTCTTTGAGGTCATCCACATTAGAATCCTTGGGTAGCTTGACACCTAAGGATGCTAGATGGAGGAAGTAATTTTCTTTATCATCACTGATTATTCATTCCAATAGCTTGTTGATCCTTTTACTTTGTTTGAGTTTCTTGTACTCATCTTAAGGGATCTCTTCTTCACTATCTGACCCAAATGGATTATGTTCAAACTTGGGTCTTTCTTCTTCTTCCATGCCTTTGGATTGTGCTTGGTTTCCATTATTATAACCCTCAAAATCCTTGCTCCATTCGTTAGCGTGGCTATCCATTGGAGGTGAATCTAGATTAAAAAGGGAACTGTGAGAAGTTTCTCCTTGGAAGTGTGGTGTTTTAGAAGGAACTTTTGATCCTTTAGTTGTGTACTAGTTGCGTCTTGTGTTAACCATGAAGTTTGTTTCTCAACTTCATTAACATTTCCCAATAGTGCAAGTAAGGTCTTCAGATCATCCAAGTGGGTGTGTCTAGGTAGAAGTAACTATTTGTTGTTGGTGGATGTAAATGATTCTAGTGTTAGAGGGTTAGAATGCCCTGATAGTGAGCTGGGAATCAAGTTGTTGATAGAAAATGGGTAGACCACACATATTGAACTAATCATGAAAGACTGACTAAGCATGCAAGGTGGACATTTCGAAAAATTTTAAAAATAACAACAGGGAGACCAGAAGAGACAACAGGTACCAGCTAAAGAGAAAAAAGGGTATCCTAATCCACTGAGAATTCCTAAGAAAAACTAGCACAAATGCCCACTATCTTGTATACAAGCTCCCAAATATGAGCCTCTGATGCTACCAGATACGATCCTAGAATTTGGATACGACTTCTTGCTGACCAAATATGATCCTATATCCCAAATATGATCCTAAATATGGGATACAACTTAGGAAAAATAGGATACAATTTTATGATGTCTTTGTCAGTTTGGGTCAGTTTTGAAAAATTTGTCTTTGAAGTGCATGAAGTTGTTTGTTTCTAGATTGCATCAAGAGGTGTTGTAAGATGTGAAAAATACTTGTACTCCAGGGTTTGAAATTTGTTGATTTTTTAAAGAACTTATCTTTTTAGTGAGCTTTAGAACACGTCAAACAGTTTTTTATTGTTAATAGGGTGAAACAAACACTCTTTTTGTCCTATTCTCTAGGTGGAGGATGAAAATTTTTGCTCATTGACTTAGGTACACACTCAAATGCTAATCAGAATATAGCCATCACCAAGCACACAATGGCTCCATTCATGATGTTGTATTAGCCGACTCCAAACGCAAGTGAGGGCATGATATGACGAGTGTCTTGGGGCAATTAATTTTTTCCTTGCACAAAGATTATCTCCCTTTCGGGGATGAATTGGGTATTCTTTCAGTTGAAGCTGTTGTAGATTATTGGGCAATCCATTTGAAACTATCCCCCATAGAATTGCACAAGGAAAAATTGAGGTGTATAGCCCTATGAGTACCTGAATATATATAGTCTTGCAAGAAAGATTCAAGTGGCTCCACTCTATATATACCCCGATATGTTCAAGGAATGATGTCATAATTCCAAGAATAAAACCAGTTCCGTCTTCCGAGGCTTTGGCCTATGAGGAAACAACTATTTATAGTGAGTTGAAAGGGTCGGCGTAAGACCTGTCCTCACTTGGGTCATTCCCAAGAGATTTTTTCCTCAACCGGCAGGCCCTCTACTGTTTAAATGATATGGTAACCAGGATTGGCGAGCTTAGGATTTCTAGATTTCTGATTCTTCGAAAGAAGAAGAGCATACTCTCCTAGTCCATGCCATTTTCTCCCAAAGCACTTAAAAAAAAGGTTCTTTCCCTCAAGCTATGTTGAGCTTGATTTAATTTGTTCCTATTTTAAAGAAAACAGGATGTTTTGAAAGGGAAATTTGCCTTGTTCAATTACCACATTGATTTGGTGATTTGTGTTGTTCAATTTCTGATTTCCAAAAGCAATTATATGATTGAACTTGTATAATTAGCCCACATATTTAATGCTTTGTTTTGTTCAATTACTATCCCAAATTGAATTAAATGATGTGTTTTTTTGTTCATTTACCCCCAATTTTATCACAAATGATAAGACAACGTCCGATTTTCTGATTCTCCTCAAGAGGAAAAGAGCATAATATCTAGTTGTTTTATCAAGTGGAAAACAATGGTTTTTAATTTTGAAAAGAAAATAAAATAGAAGTCAAGATGGGGGTTGGTAACCTATAAAACCAAGTTAGTATCTTTTTAGTGCAATGCCTCGAAAACCTCCAAATATACCCTGCAAACACTTACCAAGCTGCAAAATACCACAAACACCACTTTGTCAAAATGTTAGGATTAGTCAAATGAAATACACAAGCTTTCAAACCAAATGCGATCCTAAAATCCTACTGAATGCGATGTAGTATCCAGTATGTGAGCTTTCTTACCAAATATGATCCAATGCTCACCAGATGTGAGCCAAAACCAAAAATGATCTGGGAATTCCCAGAAGTGATCCGACTTTTCTGCGGTGCAATGGCGTATCCCAGATGCGATCCTGAATGGGTAAAAATGATTCTGTGTCTGAATCCTGAGCATGAAAATTGACAAAAAGTGTTAGAAAATGAGGCCAAGTTGAAAATTGAGCCCCACAGTGGGTGCCATAAATGTGTGTGTGTATTTAGGTACCTGATGAAAAAGACACAAACACTCAATAAGTCATTTCATTAGTTCAAAAAGGTTAGACAAACATGTAAAACCACCTAATATTGACCTATTGCCTGATAACTAGGAAGAGTGTGATTGGTGACATATAAGCCCTCAGAATATGCTACAATCAGTGACTTATACAACCTAGCATGAAGGATTTTTAGTTAAAACAAGCTAAAAGGATGAAAAACAAGCATTCTAGCTCTAAACATGTGAATATTAAGAATGAAAAAGCATGGAATAAGAAGTGCAATATGATTCTAAGAGTAATCCAACATCATAACAATGTATTTTTTATCTAATGTGAAGGCCTATTTACTCTCAAAAATGGCTTCTATTTATAGAAGAATGAGAGAGAAAGAGAGAGAGGGGGGACAAGATGAATTAATGAGTGAAGGGGCTCATTAATGGAGGTGTAAGAGCCATTAATGCCCAAGGCATTAATAAGGCATGGGAGAGACATATACTTAAGGCATCTCCATTAATAAGGCATTAATGAAAGCCTTAAAGAAGCAAGGTAGAATGTAAGAGGATGGCTTGAGAAAGTGGACCTTAAGGAAGTCAAGCTTGAGAAAATGGACTTTCTCAAGTGGGTTGAGTTTCTAAGCATTCCTTAATGGAATGTGACAACATTAGGAGGTGGGTTAGGGTAGAATTTAGGATCAAGATTAGATTAGCAAGGGTGAATGGGTTGAGAAGGGTTAGAACCTAGGGTAGAAGTGGTTGAGATAGGTTAGGTTAGGGTTTAGGGGAATATTAATAAATGAAATAAACTTATTTAATTCATTTAGAAATATAGGAATTAATTATTTAAACAATTTAATTGCTTTTTAATAATTAGGAGACTATAGCCATTTTAATTAAATTAAATAGGCTAGGGGAATGGGTTAATTGCAAGTGGGTAATTGATTTTGGGATTTATTTAATTCCTTTATGATTAAATTCTATAGCCATGTTTGATTTCTGTTTGATCTGATCGAAATTGATTTGAATTATATGGCTATAATAGTTAATATAAATCAGTGATAAAAATCACCTAGGACATTAAATTGATTTGAAGAATTATGCCAAGCAGTAACAGGGTCGTTTGGACATAATCGAGGGTATGATCACACTTAGGGAAAATAGGGTCCATAGTTGGAACAGACCAAATTGAGGTGGTTACAAGAGTTTATTAAATTCTTATTAGAAAGGAAAGTCAATTTCACATGGAATTATGCAGATATTGTTAGAATAACTGAGAGGGGGTGAATCAGTTAGAATCAGTTTCCTCACAAATTATCCTACAGTCCCAAATTTCTCCAGATGTATATCAAAACAAACTCAATTTTATAATTAACTCGGTGAAAATGTATTCTATAAACTTAAACTTTTATCAATAGTGTTCACCAAGTATCAGTAAATTAATATTGTGATTACCAAACTAGGTCAATAAAATAAAGTGTAAAGTAAAATAACAATCCACAACATTCATGCATATTGACACATATATTTTTAACGTGGAAACCCTGCTAATGGAAAAACCACCTAGGACCAGTAACCCAAAATATTTTCACTCTTCTGAAGTGAGCTCGGTGAAGAGCCAACCCTATTAAAGGTTACAATGCACACTGTTAAATATGACTAGGTTAGATGATTTAACACTAATAGTTCTCTCTTGACCATGCATTCACTATGGGGTCAACAAGAAAATAATCAACATTCTCTAAAATTTATAATAAGGACTCACTATTCTACTTAGTTAAGAGATTTATCTGTAACAATGGTTAAACTGATACAGTAATGATCTAATTCAAATGAAACTCTGATTTGTAGATGTTCAGATCTATTCTAAGTACATAATACCTCTGATCAATTTTTTTCACTTGAGTTCATCTCATTCTTCATACTTGTTCTTCTCATCAATGCTCTTTCCTCTATTTGCTCAGTGATGTCTATAGAAATACACTTGGTTCTGTCTTTAACCAGTTTGATCAATCATGCATAAATTTGCATGTATGCATCAAGTGTCATGATAAAATATAATGAATCTCTTGTCTCTTATATAAAAATCATGTATCATTTAATTTTCATCCTTCATATCATGTCTCTTAATCTCCATAGTTCATTTTCCTACTTGATCCATCTTCAACAATTGTGTTAAAAACACGTTTCAATCTCTATCATCTGATCTTCATTAAATTTTAATAACTTTTTGATCAAATAACATACTTTATATTTTACCTCAAAATCATCAATTTCCAACTAATCATCCAAGTCATCCTCAGTTATAATTAAATTTCTTGATCAATAG
Organism: Thuja plicata; assembly: GCA_018584345.1. NCBI lineage: Eukaryota > Viridiplantae > Streptophyta > Pinopsida > Cupressales > Cupressaceae > Thuja > Thuja plicata. The sequence goes on from MU226498.1 coordinate 202,630, forward strand.
TTGTGTTGGCAATCCCTTGCTCGGTTAACACTGTGCTCGGTATACACTGCAATTTACTGAGTGTTCTCTATCACTTGGTGTATATAGAACTCTTCATTTACTAACCACGTAAACATTGTTTGTTCTAGATTTTCAATACATAACAAATTTTTTCCACCATAATAATACTCAAATAAGTTGACATCAATGACAATACATTAACTGATAATGTTTATCATCACTTTTGCAACATGGTTGAATATCAACAAATGACTTCAAACATATAAACAGTTATAGTTCATCAATCTCTCCCTTTGGCATTGATGGAAACACAATATGAAATGTACAATATAAAATTCCATACAATAAATACCAAACTTTCATTCTACAACTGCAACAATTCTGTAGCTCTCCCTAGCTTGAATATAAACTATGTCGGTATAAACAAATCATGAAATATGCAAACTCTCCCTATAGTTTTGACTTTTCAGCTCTTGAATCTCTCTTTGGATTAGATATGTGTCTCCATTTCTCTTTTCTCCCTTTAGTGGATAGATATCTCCCTTTTATTTTATCGATATATCTCTTCCTTTTATATTTCATGAAACTCTCTCCCTTTGACAACAATGCCAAAAACAAATATGCAGCTCTTCAATAGCCAAATAAAATATCTCTGATTTTCAGTGTAGTAAGTACCTTTCTGTGTACTGATATCTTTGTTTTGGTCTAGTTCATCTTTTGCATCAACATGATTGATATTTTGATTTCATGTAGGTTGATGCAACCTCCTAATCTGCTTAGTTACCAATAGACAAGGGATGGACCCCTAGTCACCTCTCAAGTACTCAAATGTATCCTTCGGTAAGGCTTTTGTGAATATTTCTGCAAGCTATTCTTTTGATTGTACATATTCCATTATTACTTATTTTTATTGTATTTTTTCCCTCAAGTAGTGATATTTTATATAAATATGCTTTGTCTTTGCATGCATCACAGGGTTCTTTGATATATTTATAGCACTTGTGTTATCACAATAAATCATCACTAGTTCACTGATCTCCTCATTCATTCCTTTCAACAATTGTTTTATACATTCTATGTTAGAACAATTTGCAGTAGAAGAAACATACTCTACTTTTGAGGTTGAATGAGATATGCATCCTTGCTTCTTATTAATCCAAGTAACTAGTCTTTCTCCAATATAGAATACTCCACCAATAGTTCTCTTTCTGTCATCAGCATATGTATAGACTCTCAATTCAAATTTTCCTTCTCTTTTATACCAAAGTCCATAATCCTCATTATTCTTCAAATATCTAAAAATTCTTTTAACAGATGGCATATGTGACTCTCTGGGGTTAGCAGAAAATCTTGCAACTATTCCCACTATGTGTGCTATGTCATGTCTTGTGTGTAGAACATACATAGATTTACCAATCATAGATCTATACAAGGTTTGATTTACCTCATGTGTCTTGTCTTCTTTTGTTAGTTTTCATCCTGTCACCATAGGTGTTCTGACTGGTTTTGATTCCTCCATTCTAAATGTCTTTAGTACTTCCTTGATATATTTTGATTGAGTGATGTAGATACCTGCAGTCTGTTGTAAAATTTTCAATCCTAGAAAAAAATTGATCTCACCAAACATCGACATCTCAAATTCGTTCCTCATTTCATCAACAAATGAAGTGCGTAAGTTATCATTACCTCCAAATATTATATCATCAACAAATATCTCAGCAATAAGTGTCTTATCATCATTTCCTCCTTTTAAATACAATTTTTTTTGTCACTTGTTCTAATAAATCCAATACTTATTAGATAAGAATGAAATCTTTCATACCATGCTCTTGGTACTTGCTTCATTCCATATAAAGCTTTGTGTAACTTACATACCATGTGTTTCTGATCAGGATCAACAAATCCTTCAGGTTGTTCAATGTATACCTCCTCTTCTAGTATTCCATTCAAAAATGCAGATTTCACATCCATCTGATATACCTTGAAACCTTTATATGCAGCATATGCAAGTAGTATTCTAACACCTTCAATTCTAGAAATGGGTGAAAAAAAATTTCCATAGTCGATTCCTTCTTCTTGTGCATACTGTTGGAGATTTGCTTTTGTGCAAATAATTGATTGTATGTTTGTCATTGATGACAACATATAATATAGAGCAATGTTCTATATGAAATTAATAGTATAGATGTTCTGGAGCTATACGTGTTCATTTTGATGATGTAAACATGTTCTAGATGCTATGTGCATTCACGGTGAGTCAGATATAAAGTTTTAGTTGAGTTATGTTAATCAGTTATGACAGTTACAGAGATTGAAGACTATCTGAGAAGAGCTGACGTAATTACATTATTTCTTGAGTTGCGCCTATCTTTGGGATATGCATGTTTGTATTCATGTTTAGTTATGAGTTGAAGATAATTTTCTAAAGGCACCAAACATGTTCTATCAGGATCGTGAAGTTGGAGTTAATTTGGTGGAGCCGACTTTGTGAAGTGTCACGTCTATTCAGTCTGAGTTGCGTGTTCCTAATCAGGTTGTGTGGTTGATGTGGCTGACTAAAGAAGTATTGAAGGGAATCCTAGAGCTGAAAAAGATCACATCCTTTGGAGAAGATACTTATAGTAGTTCATTTTATAAATGCCAAGTGTGAATGATAAGAAAAGATAGAAAAAGTGTAGAATAGAATGTCCGTTGTTTTGGGACAATAGAGACATTTCATTCATCAAGAAAAGATCTATGTGAAGAAAAAAGTAGAAGTATACAACACACTGGAACTAATCAAGATAGAAGGTCTACTAAAATAGTTCATCTATTAGATATAGTGTATATCTTTTCTACTAAAGGTTGCAGCCTTCATCATTTTAGTAGTGAGCTTTTGGACAGTGAGTCCTCATCCTTAACAGGGTTACTTGTAAAAGACTCCTAACAGGGTCTGACCTTTAACCAGGTCTATGTACTTATTACATTGTAAAGAACAACTCATAATAGGGTTGTAAGATCTCTTAACATGGATAATTATACTCAAGTATAGCTCTTTGTGGGTGCTAATTCCTACCGGGGTTTTTACCTATTTGGTTTCCCTGTAACCAAAATTGTTGTGTTCTCTATTGTGTTGCCTGAATGTGTATTTACTTTATATTAATTGATATCTAAGAAAAGAAAATAATTAAAGTAGCTGATAACTAATTCACCCCCACCCCCTTCTCAGTTATCCTTTGGGACTATTCTAACAATTGGTATCAGAGCCAAGTGCCTTGGAGAGAAAGCCTAACAGCTTAAGGTAGATCAAATGGCATACTTTAGGAAAGAGAGTCCTAAGTTCGATGGAGAAAACTATCTTGACTGGAAGAACAAAATGATAACACATCTT
>MU226498.1:220774-235049 GCA_018584345.1 Thuja plicata
CCCTAAAAAGGGAAACTAACAGAAATAGAAACTACCTAAGGTTAGCTTAAGCAAACTAGAGTGAATAGGGAAGTTACTAATTAGATCATAATGATTTAAATTAGTAACCCCGATAGACTATTACTCTAACACAACCACTATCAATAACCCAAATATCATGTTTACTAGCTTTAGAGATAAGTTTTGTCTCTACATACCTTTCATCTTCATCTGAATCATCTTTAAGTGCCTCAAACACTGTCTCAATCTCTTCATCATTTTCAGTATCACTATTATTAATTTAATCTTTAGCAATGTACAACAATCTTTCTTACCTTTATCTTTATAATCTTAGTTATCTGTTCAGTCATACTTTCAATTGTTTCTGAAGTCTCGGTCCTCCTTTATATCATTAGATCTATCATTTCTATCATCATCTTTTATGTTAGGACATCTTGCAGAAAAATGGCCAATCTCTTTAGAGTTAAAACATATCAAAGGTATTTTACCTTTATATCTTCCTTTACCTCTATGCAATCTTCTAACCATTAAAGCTTCAATTTCATCAAGTTCCTTGTCATCACTATCACTATCACTATTATTTTTTATTATGTGCTTGCTACTAGATTTACCAATTTTCAAAGTAGACATAAATGCAGATTCCATAGATGGTACAATATTGTTGTCAAAATTATTTATCTCAAAATAAATCAATCTTCCAACAAGACTATCAATAGTAATGTTATTTCTAGGTGTAGCTCTCATTTCATAAATTGCATAGACTCTTATAGAATATAAAGGCAATAGATTTATAAGAATCTTACTCACAATTATGTCTTCATCAATGGTTGCACCAGATCCTCAAATAGCATTCACAACTTCTTTAAGTTAGTTACTGTATTGTGTGATGTTTTCTCCTTCCTTTATTTTCATGTCATCAAACTTTCCATGAAGGCTCTCAGCTTTGGCTCTAAGTACATTTACATCTCCTCCATAAAATATTTTAAGGTGATCCCACATCTGCTTGGCATTTGTACATGACTTGATGACTTCAAATTCTGAATCTGTAAGTGAAGAAGTAATCTCCACCATGATAAGGTTCGGTTCATGTTTTTATTTCAACTGATTTACTGTCAAAGGTCCAGTAGATAGAATGAATTCATTGTCCAGAAAATTTTCAATGTTGCTTGCAATTCCTAATAGGTATAATCTCATTCTAGTTTTCCATGTTTGTAAGTTATCCATGTTCATCTTAGGTGCGTATCTCTTATACACATTGTGATCTTTAGCTCAAGTCCTTTAAAACTTTCTTCGAATAAGAATTGTATGCTCCCTAATAAGCATTGTACACTCTGATAAGCATTGCTACTCTGATACCAATTGTTAGAATAAGTAAGAGGGGAGGTGAATTAGTTAGAATCAATTTCCTCACAAATTATCCTACAGTCCCAAATTTCTCCCAATGTATATCAAAACAAATTCAATCATATAATTAACTCGGTGAAAATGTATTCTGTAAACTTAAACTTTCATCAATAGTGTTTATCGAGTATCAGTAAATTAATATTGTGATTACCGAACTAGGTCAATAAAATAAAGTGCAAAGTAAAATAACAATCCACAACATTCATTCATATTGACACATAGATTTTTAACGTGGAAACCTTACTAAGGGAAATACCACCTGGGACTGGTAACCCAAAATATTTTCACTCTTCTTAAGTGAACTTAGTGAAGAGCCAACCCTGTTAAAGGTTACAATGCACACTATTAAATGTGACCTGGTTAGATTATTTAACACTAAAATTTCTCTCTTGACCATGCATTCACTATGGGTTCAAAAAGAAAACAATCAACATTCTCTGAATGTTATAATAAGGACTCACTGTCCTACTCGGTTAAGAGATTTATCTGTAACAATGGTTAAACTGATATAGTAATGATCTGATTCAAATACAACTCTAATTTTTAAATATTTAGATCTATTCTAAGTACATAATACCTCTGATCAATTTTTTTACTTCAGTTCATCTCATTCTTCATACTTGTTCTGCTCGGTAATGTTCTTTCCTCTGTTTGCTTGGCTATATCTGGAGAAATACACTTGGTTTTGTCTTTAACCATTTTGATTAGTCATGCATAAATTTTCATGTATGCATCAAGTGTCATGATAAAATATAATGAATCTCTTATATAGACATCATGTATCATTTAATTTTCATCCTTCATATCTTATTGCTTAATCTCCATTGTTCATTTTCCCACTTGATCCATCTTCGGCAGTTTTGTTAAAAACACGTTTCAATCTTTGTAGTCTGATCTTCATTGAATTTTAATAACCATGAAAACTTTATCTTTTACCTCAAAATCATCAATTTCCAGCTAAGCATCCAATTTGGCCTCGGTTATAATTAACTTGTTTGATCAATAGTTGTGTCGGCAATCCCTTTCTCAGTTAACACTATGCTCGGTATACACTGCAATTTACTCAGTGTTCTCTGTCACTCGGTGTATACAAAACTCTTCATTTACTGACCACATAAACATTTTTTGTTCCATATCTTCAATACATAAAAAAAAATTCCACCATAATAATACTCAAATAAGTTGACATCAATGACAATACTTTAACCGGTAATGTTTATCATCACTTCTGCAACTCGGTTGAATATCAACAAATGACTTCAAACATATAAACAATTATAGTTCATCAGATATGTCAGGAATTGACCCTAAGTTAGTCCTTAATCATCTACCCCTACAACCAGGTGTTAAACCAGTCAAACAAAAGTTGATAAAAATGCATCCTCAAATCACACTATTGGTCAAGGCAGAGCTAAATAAATGTTAAATTTAGGTTTCATTTGGCCCATTGACTATGCAAATTGGATCTTAAATTTAATCACATTGGAGGCATCATCATCTATATTGACTTCAAATATTTGAAAAAGGCATGTCCAAAAGATGACTTTCCTCTGCCAAATATTGATATCATAGGGGATTTAACAAATGGTTATGAAATTTTGTCATTAGCAGATGATTTTTCAAGATAAAATTAGATTAGAATAGCCCATAAGATCAAAAAAAGATAGCATTCACTTTTTCATGGGGAACATACTATTGCAATGTAATTCCCTTCATCCTTAAAATTTCAAAGCCACCTATCAAAGAGAAATGACAACAGTCTTTCATAATTTCAAGTACAAACAAATAGAAGATTATGTGGATCACCTACTATGTAAATCACTCTCTATGGAAAATCATCTAAATATAATGGAAATGACACTACATGCTAGTCTAAACCACTTGATATGTCTCCAAATAATATTGCAACTATTAGAAGCTTTAGTGCTCAATTGGTTGATAAATGTTACCCCTTCCAACACTTTCTCCATAAAGGTGTTGCTTTCAAATGGATTGAATAATTTCAAAAGGAATTTAAATAAATCAATGAGTATCTACTATCACCACCTCTACTGATGTCTCCCACTACATGAAAACCATTTATTTTGTATACCTTAGTAACTACTACAACTTTAGGGTCTCTCTTAGCACAGCGTAGTGAATAAGAAAAATAGAGAGTAGTATACTATATCAATCATATGATTTTCTCCATGAATTGAATTAGAAGATTATTAAACATTCCTAGTAGTTGTCTTCACCACTTAGAAGCTTAGACATTACATGTTGAGTCACAAAACACTACTAGTAGAAAAAAAGACCCATTGAAATATCTACTCAACAAGGAAAGTCTTAAAGGTTGTGTGATTAGATGGTTAATGATCCTTAGTGAGTTTGACATTGAGTATATGGATAGAAAAGAAATAAAAGGACAAGTTATATGTGATCAACTCATTGATGTACTAGTCCAAGATGATCACCCTCTATTATCAAATTTCCCATATGAAGTATTCTTCTCAGTTACATCATCCAATGAATGGAAGCTCTTCTTCAATAGAACACATACAAGAAATGGTTCTAGGGAAGGTATTTTATTTTTCACACCATAGGAAGATGTTATCCCAAAGTCCCATAGAATAAATTTTGAATGCACGAATAATATTGTTGAACATGAGGCTCTTATCATGGGACTAAGAATTGTAGTAAGATGAAATATTAAGAATGTTCAAGTATATGATGACTTACAATTGGTCATTCATGAAGTGAATGATGACTATGACACACAAGATGAAAATCTTATCCCCTATAAGAAATTGGTTCATATCCTCAAGAAAAAAATAATACAGTCACATTAAATCAAGTGTTGCAACTTTAGAATAAACAAGTAAACACTATGGCTATTATAGCTACTATGGATAATAATATTATGGGACTATGCCATACAATACAAAAAAGTGTAAATTATTGGTTGAATAGTTCTTATACCGACATTCAAAATTTAACAATCTAAGTTGAGTATGTGCAGAATCATGGGTTGCCAAAATTAAGTGGCAATGTGAAAAAATTCATTTTTCATTTGGCCAAAAATGTGAAATTTGTTGGCAAATTGACACTTAAGTTGTATATGACTTATTTTGTGTTGTCATTATGGCAACAAAGTCATATGAATTTTTGTCAAGTAAACTTGGAAGACAAAAACGGCTAAGTATAGAAGACATAATAGAATAGGGTTATGTCTTCGATCAGAGCACCAGTGCACATGCGTAAGATCAAGTCAAGCTATGCACGTTCATACATAAACTCTATGATATGTTTTTGTGTTTACCTTATACACACATGGTACAGAATGATAGTACGGAAAAGTTATAGAAAGATTAAGTGCACTAACAGTTCAGAAAATAGAGTATGAAGCCGACCTCAGTTTTTGGATTCGTGTATAATATTTTGTTTTGTAAAGGCTATGCACCTATTGTAATAAGTTAGTAATTATGTCTTAAACATTATTGTAAACAAACTTTAGCCAATTTTTTTGGAAGCATTGTGAATGTTGTTTTTGGGCCGACTAAGGTCTTGTTTTTAGTTGCATCTATTCAGGCATGTATATATATATTAGACATACACTTTTGTATTAATGTGTCATCGAAGAGAAAGAAGAGAATATTTTAAGAAGAGAAACATGAGCAAGTCAATATGAAGTAGAAGTCTACAAGTGATTTAAGCATCAGCACATAAACAGAACTGATTAGACAACAATGTCATTATAGTAGTTCATTTTTGATATAGCATATATCAGTCATCAGAAGGTTGTAGCCTTCATCTTATTGAGTAGTGAGCTCTGGCAGTGAGTCAAACACCTCTAACAGGTTTCTTTTAAAGACTCCTAATAGGGTCATTGTACTTTCATTGTAAATACTACTACTAATAGGGCAAAGGAACTTTAACAGGTTCATTATACTAGTACAATTATTTGTGGGTACTAATTCCCACCGGGGTTTTCCTCTGATCAAGGTTTCCCCGTAAACATATCTGGTGTTATGTGTTATTTTTTTATGCTTCATATGTTATCTATTTGATTTATGTTCAAATTGCTGCAATAGAATAATTAATCAAAAAATGATTCACCCCCCTCTCAGTGTTTCCAACAATTGGTATCAGAGCTCTGGTCCTCTGAAAGAAAGTTTAACCACTTGAGGAGATCATGGATTCAGCAGAAGCTAAACATCTGAAAAAGAATCTTGAAGAAGCCCTTGAGGATCTTGACAGATTTTAAAAAGAAAATGAAGAACCAAAACTAAAAGTTGATGGCTCCCAAATTCTTATCAAGAAATTAAGAAAAGATTTGACAGATTGCTCCACAAATGATTTGGGAAAAATGGTCAAGAAACTGAATGAAGAGAACATGTCTTTAAAAGATAAGATTGAAGATCTAAATGAACAACTTACAGATAGCCTAACAGCTAGTGAAGAAAATACCAAAGAGAGTAAACAATTAGATGATGAACTTATGCAACCAAACATGAAAATCTTGGAGTTAGAAAACATCAAGAAAAAGATAGAATATGAATTAACAAAAGAAAAAGACAAGATTGATAAACTGCACAAAAGCTAAAAGGTGATACTAATGGTGTTGGATATAGTGTAGCTCAAATTGAGATCAATTCAATGCAAGAAAGAAAGAAAACACAAGAAACATCTACTGAAGCAAAGAAAATTGAGAATCTTGCATAGGCTAAAATAGATCCACCTAAAGATAAACTTAAGATAGTTAACAAAACTTGGTATGCTTGTAACAAGCATGGACACTTGGAATGAGATTGTAAAGAGGTAAGACCTTTCAATGGTTATTTTTACTCCTGTAATAAATTTGGTCACAGGGCTATTCATTGCAGAACAAGTCAAAGAAATCAGTCACAACAGAATCAAAGAAATCTAAATCAACACAATCAGAGAAATCAACCTCAGAGAAACTATCAGAACATTACATGTCAGCTATGTAATTATAATGGTCACTCTGCCAAGCAGTGCAGTATGATGAATAGACCTCCAATCATTTGTCACTCATGTGGAAAATCTGGACACATCTCAAGGTTCTGTAGATCCAGAACTCAAAAATAAGAGAAGCCTAAGGAATCATTATTTGAAGAATCTGGTGAATTCAATTTTGTAAAATCTATAGAAGATTCAGGTAAAATATGGGTTGAAGTAAAGAAAGATAATGATGAGAAAAAGGTAGTTGATGCATCCATAGTGGATGCACCTTCTACTTTTGGTTAGTTGACCCTCATGGTCTTAAGGGGAGCTATTCTAGCTCTGAACCCATGCACGGCTGGTATACTCACCTCCAATTATGCACCTATGGATTCATTTATTTGGTGAAAAATTGGGGAAGTATGCATGGACACATAGCTTGAACAGTGACAGAAGAAAAGATTAAAATTCTCTATGCAAACCGCTTTACGGAAACAACCATTAAATGCAATAATCCTTTATATAAGATTGTAAAAGATCTTTAATCCTCACTTTGCATTTGAGATTGAACACTCAGAGAGCATAGGAGATCTTAGCATCAAATCAATAAAGGTTAATGATTTGGTTGGTTGGTGAACAAATTGAAGTCAAAATAGAACCCTAGCAGTCGCATCATTTCAAAATTGCAGTGAAACCCTATTTAATAAATCAAAAAGTATGGAAACCCCTATAGTATTTGACATTGCTAAAAGGAAGAGATTTGTGTTTAAGAAGCATCCATTCAAGTCTATACTAGATGATGTATAAGGGGAATTTCCCAAGACTCCGCTAGGAGTCGTGCATGTAGAAGACATACACACATACATATATTGCAAGAAGGAAACCATTGGGGATAACAGAATAGAAACTCTTATGCCATCAATGATGAAACTAGATTATTCATTCAAGGATGAATATGCGCATCTCACTAATAACCCTATCTTTGAGTATTCAAACACGCATGAGTTCTACAAACCAAAATGGGTAAAAATTCTATTGAGCAGGATATATGATGACCTATATTGGATTGGTGAAGTTCCTGTACGCATTAATACTGACCTAATTCATGATATGACCAGACTTCATAATGTTGGATCAGTTCTTCCCACTGGTAAAGATGTTAAAAAGAAGGTTGAGAAAGCATGTTTATCCAGGAGTGATAGGCACGGGATGACTGTTGATCCCATTGTGGAAGAATACATCAAACTTCTCACAATGATACTTGGTTACAAGTTTCAAAATGCAAGAAGGCTTAATAGTGTGTCCACAGCTACTATTCTGGCAACAATAAGGATGGCTAAAGATAACACTCAGTATATCTCTATGAGATATTGCATGCACAACTAATTGAAAAAATTAGAGCTATCAAGCATGACAAGAGAAAGATATTCAGATTTGGCTCCTTGATTATCTACCTATACTTTCACATTGTTGGTAAAGTTTCTAACCTTTACCTAGAAAAGAGAAAACCCACTATGTCTCAGATATCACTAAAGGCTACATTAGAGAGTAGTTCTAAGGATTATATGGACATGGAGATCAAAACATTCGGGATCAAGATGCAGAAAAGGTTCAGAATACCAGAGAAGATAGTTGATAAGTACAAGGACACCATATGCTTCATGGTGGAAACTGACTGCACATGCATGGAAGCAGTCAAGCCAAGAACCAAATGGATTCACCCACTTGGTTATGAAGTTGAGGAACATGTGTTGGAAGAATATGTACAAGTCCTTCTATCTACGCCCAAGGATCCTAATGAACCTAAATGGGGTACTTATAGAGAAAATACAAATAAAGTTGATTTTGTCTTATATAGTGCAGACAATAAAAGAAAGGCATCAAGGATTACATCTAATATTCTAAAAGTTCATGGGGTTACTCAAGAAGACCTAGACAAGGCTAGGTAATCTAAGATTGTAAAAGAACTCAAGAAAACTCCTACAAAAGTAAAAATAGAAAAATTTGATGACATTCCCAAGAAGAAGATGAAGAAATCTAATGAAGGTACATCTGCACCCTCAACTACTATTGACTTGGATGCATCTCCACCGTCAGTACCAAGTAAGTTGACTAGAAGGAGGAAGCAAGTTCCCACAAGTCACCCATCCTCAAGGACAACAAGGAGCAAGGTAAAGAACACTCAAGCCCCTCCTAAGGTAGGATTCAGACCTAGTCTAACAGTCCTAAAGAACATAATTTTGAATGAAGGAAGACTAGAATATATTAAGAATGTCTATGACAAATACCAAGAGATAGACAAATCAAAAATTCATTCTATGATTATCTCTCACATGATCAAGTTTAAGAGGATAGTATTGGAACTTAAAATAGCCATACCAGACAAAGTATGAAAAATACTTGATGTATTGAAAAGGCAAGCAATTGAAGAGGATATGAGGATTAGAGAAGAAACATTAGATAGTCTTCTCCCTATTTTCTCACATGATGAGAAATCTATACTATTGGATTCGGTAAAACCTCATCTCAGAACCAAACAAGAATAATTCATATCATGAACAAAGAGTATGAACTGATTGGTGAAGAGACTTGGAAAGCATTTGAGAGAGTATTTTTGGATAGACATATGTACCCATCAATGGAAACTATAGCAAAGATGACTCCAGTCCCTCCCAAACAGTATAAAGAACCATTGATTCAAAGTGTGCCTATGACAGGTCCACAGGATTTAGCACCCACTATTTCAACACCTTCTGATATAGCCAAAGATTCAGAAGAAAATATTGTGATTGATGATGTTAAGATATCCATGACCGCTTCTAACAACAACATGGACAAAGTTGAAAAAGCATTTTTCAGCACTGAAGAAATAGAGAAGGTATGCACTGATAACACTTCCTTACAGCAGGATGAAGTTCCCTCTAAAGATTCAATAGACTTGACTAATGAGGAAGATAATCAATCTAATGAACCACCTATTATGGAGATCCCAATAAAAGGTGAATGTATGGATACTAGTCAGAATACTGTATTCACTCCATCCATTCAACCATCAACTTCATTGTTGTCAAGTTTAACTCTTGACTCAGCAAGTCTAGATGCATGGGGAGAAGAAGACTTGATCAAGATCAGTGTCCTAGCCATGGAAAAATCCAAATAGAAACAATTTATGAGAAACCCTCTCTTTTTGGAGTCAATGAACATTCTGAATGACCTAGTTCCTACATACAAGAAAGTGGCTAAAATTCATTTAGTTGATGATGTAGATAGCATCCTAACAAGCTTCAAGGCACACTTCACAAGTTTAGTAGAACTGCAGAGGAAGAGTATAAAAAGGAAAGATTGAATGAATTGGTAAAAAAAATTTCCTTAGATTTAAATTCATTGAAGATTGGCCAAACAATACTGAAAGAGTTGGCATCAAAAGGAAGAAAGGTAATAGCAAATTGCATGGACAGAGGCAAACTCACCTCTGAGCACATCAAGAAGATAGAAGAGGCAGATATCTTGGTTGATAACATAAGGCAATCAGTTGTAACATCATCCTAAGACATAAATATCTGCAATAACATCTATCAAGGGAAGATAGACAAGATTGAAAAAGCTAAAATGGAGATTATTAAGATAAGGATCATGCAGACTCAACTGAGAAATGCACTTGCGCCCTCCTTAGTAGTTTTGAATGAGAACATAAAATAGATTGATGCAACCATTGCCACCTATGATCAAGGACCCTGCATGGATCTGAAAAATATGGAAAAGCTTACATATGCCTTATGCGCCCATCTTCAGATATTTGATGCACTAAAGGCATTCTGGAAGCAAGAAATCAAGAATCTGCAGATTGCTTATCCAGATGTGTACATGGAGTAAGTATCTAGAAACTTACAATTTTGACACCTTTGCCATTAATGTCAAAGGGGGAGTAATGTATGTATATAAGGAGTATATTATATAGCCAAAGTTATGATAGAAATCCTTTTTGTTGTAAAGTCAAAGTTTAAGAACCTTGGCCACATTCCTTTGTTGCCATTAATGACAAAGGGGGAGATTGTTGGAAAGTTGACACTTAAGGTGTATATGACTTATTTTTTGTTTTCATTATGAAAACAAAGTCATATGAAGTTTTTTCAAGTAAACTTGGAAGACAAAAATGGCTAAGTATAGAAGACAGAACAGAACAGAGTTATGTAGTTGACCAGAGCACCAGTGCACGTGCATAAGATCGATTCAGGCTATGCGCATTCATACATAAACTCTATAATATGTTTTTGTGTTTACCCTATACACGCATGGTACGAAATGACAGTACAGAAAAGTTACAGAAAGATTAAGTGCACTAACAGTTCATAAAACAGAGTATGGAGCCGAACTCAGTTTTTGGATTTGCGTATAATCTTTTGTTTTATAAAGGCTATGTGTATATTGTAATAATTTAGTAATTATGTCTTAAACATTATTTTAAACACGCTTAAGATAAATTTTTTGGAAGCGTTGTGAATATTTTTATTGGGCCGACTAAGGTCTTGTTTTCAGTCGCGTCTATTCAGGCATGTATATATATATTAGACATGCACTTTTGTATTAATGTGTCATCGAAGAGAAAGAAAAGAAGATTTTAAGAAGAGCAATATGAGAAATTCAATATGAAGTAGAAGTCTACAAGTGATTTAAGAATCAGCACATAAACAGAACTGATCAGACAACAGTGTCATTACAACAGTTCATTTTTGATATAGTATATATCAGTCATCAGAAGGTTGTAGCCTTCATCTTATTGAGCAGTGAGCTCTGGCAGTGAGCCCACCACCTCTAACAGGGTTCTTGTAAAGACTCCTAATAGGTTCATTGTACTTGCATTGTAAAGACTTCTCCTAATAGGGCAAAGGAACTTTAACAGGTTCATTATACTAGTACAATTATTTGTGGGTACTGATTCCCACCAGGGTTTTCCTCTGATCAAGGTGTCCCTGTAAAAATATCTGGTGTTATGTATTATTGTGTTATGCTTCATATGTTATCTATTTGATTTATGTTCAAATTTCTGAAACAGAATAATTAATCAAACACTGATTCACCCCCCCCTCTCAGTGTTTCCAACAAAAATTTCTGTTGAATTTTTAGTAGGCCTGGGTGTTAGTACAATTGTCAGGCCTAGGTATGAGTGAGGATGTCCTTTTATGCTTGATGATTTAATGAATAGATTACAATAAGTAATAAATTGTCTTTATCAAATGAAAACATAATAGCTGTAATATCATTAAATTAATTGGATTTGATTTAATTATTAAATTATCATTACATTTAATAAAATTTTAATATAACTTAGTTAACAAATTAATTTAACATCATTTTGTAACGATAAATTATTATTAAATTAATAGTAATGGTTGATTTAATATCACAAAATAATATTTAAATTTATTACTAACATTTATTTATTGTGGCATAAGGTTTCTTGTATTGTAATTAATAAATTAAAAGAGACTTGAGTATCTGGTGGTTTTTAATGGATTTTTGGCTATTGTATAGGAAAACAAAATTTAATTTATTATAAAAGATTTTGGTGGACAAAATTTTAAAGGAATTTAAAAAATATAAACTAATTAATTAATTAATTTCTTTTTGGGTGTCTTTTTCGTGAATGGATTTCTTGATTGGAAAATGAATTGTTTTGGGGGATTAAGGAGTTTTCTCTGTATCTTTTTGTAGCTTTTGAGTTTCATTTTGTGAAAAAAGAATTTTTGGGAGGAATACTTTGAGAGATGAGAAAGATGGTGGATTCGTGTTTGGAAGTTTTGATAATGGGGGGAGGGGGAGATTTACAGGAAGAATTTTGCTTGTGACTTTGATAAGTGTACTCTGGAATTTTAGATGAGTAATTCACTATGCTTGGAGCTGAGTTTTGTGGTTGCAAAAATATTTCTTCCTAGATTCATTCATAATACACGGTATGATTGAACTGTATTTAAATCATAAATGACCTTGTAATTAAATATCCTTCGGTCTTTGTAGTGTTTCATCTGGTGAATAAATTTTGTGGGGGTTGTAGCTTGGCGCCTTTGTCTCTGCTACTTATTTTGTCTGGAAGGTTGCATGAAGGGATGTTTCTTTTATTATATCCTTGTTCTTCCACCTCTTCTTTTATTTTTTGTTGCATGTTGTTGAAGGAATTTCCATCTCATTTTTCCTTGGCACACATTTCTTCTTGGGACACTTTTTTCTGATTATACATCTTTTTGGAGAATGTTCCTTTATTGTTTTCTCAGCTATATTTTATCTTGGGTCTTGGTGATAATTGGTGCACTTAAAAGAAATGTAGAATTTTAATTTCAGTATGCACCAAGTGACAACAAACATCGACAGACAGTGCACCCCGACGGATAGAGAACCCCAAGGGAAAGTCATAGTGATACCCAAGAAAGAAACCCAAGCAAGCATTATCAACGAGAAGAATCACAAGAATTACCAACAAGAAGAATCACAATATTTCTTGATGGAAAGACAACCCCGATGGAGATACCTAAGGAGAACTGAAGTTTTGACCGAAGCTAACAAAGAGTTAAACACCGAAAAAAAATTGAAGTTTAGAAATGAAAAAAGACTTAGCTGGCAAGAGCTAAAGGAGTTAACTGGTTGTTAATATTGTTTCCATCGATAAGTTAAAAACTAGAGATAAGAGAGAGATTTAAAGTTGTTTTATTCCAGTTTTCAAAGAGAAATCTAAGGGATAAAATTGAAGTAAAGCTTTAAAGAAAGATTGGCTAGAATTGCAAATCACGCCAAGAACAAGAAAGTCAAGGACATAAAAATGGTGAAATCATGTCTATAAAGAGACAAGCTAATTCATTGTGAATTAGGGGTGAATAGAGAAGATGATGTTGAAGGAGATATTGGTGAAGAAAGACTTCATATAGTCCTGATCAATCAAGCTAAATAATAGAGATATATTTCTACAAACATCGAGCAACAAAGAAGAAAAACATCACCAAGAAGAAAGAAGTGGAGCAAAGGTATTGAAAAGAAACATTGATCAAAAAGGTATTATGAGCTTACAATAGATCTAAAAATTTACAAAGTATAGTTGTATATGTGAATAGATAATTTACTATTTCAATTAACCATTGGATTAGAAAGTCTCTTAGCCGAGTAGGACTTAGCAATCCTTTATATATTAAGATACCTCCTAAGGAGTATCAAAAGGTTTGGTCATGAAGATAGCATAGAGATTCCAGATATCAAGTGAAAAACTACACGGGGTTTGGTCATAAAGATGGCATAGAGATGCTAGATATCAAGTGACAAACTATTCTATTTAAATCCTCTAACAAGGTCACACCTAACAGTGTTTTTGTAACCTTTAACAGGGTTGGCTCTTCATCGAGCTCACTTCAGAAGAGTGAAAATTTTGGGTTACCAGTCCCAAGTGATTTTTCCCTTAATAGGGTTTCCACATTAAAAATCCATGTGTCAATTTGTTTATGAGTCATTACTTTAGTGTTTTTCATTACACATAACTAATCTGGATTGATCGGTATACACTAAGTACTTTACTATATTTCAGTAAATAAAAGAGAATAAAATATCTATCACCATAGTAACTCTTTGTTCTCATAGGTCCACATAGATTAGTATGGAATAATTCTATAATAGCATTAGATGTATGGGCTTCGCTCTTGAAACTAGACTTTGTCATTTTACCTTTTTGAAAATTCTTAAACATAATATGCTCGGGCTTTGACATGCTCGGTAAGCCTCTTACTTTCCTTTTATTTATTATCTTAATGATGTTGTCAAAATTGTAATACCCACCTCTTATGTTGCTTTTCAGTTCGTGGATGCCAAACTCTTTTAGGCATTTTGGATGTATGTGTTGATTTTATCAGATGGTTTAGATGATATTATGTGTTACATTTCAGTATGTTGT
>MU226499.1:37866-49961 GCA_018584345.1 Thuja plicata
CATAGTCCATGTTATTGATTCCTTGAAGAGAGAATCATTTAGGTTGTCCCTCCTATTAAGAAAAGGAAGAAGGATTGAAACCCTTGTCTCACTGATTATTATTATGTCAATAGCTATGATTTGCATGTTAATATCTTGTTAATGGTTATGCTTGATCATCAGCAAGATTATTCATAAGTTGGTTCAGTAAATATACATAGTTAATCAGTGTCCACACCAACAAATACTGTGTTAACAGCCATCATTAAAGGTAAAACCTGCCTGAGTAGTTGTGGAACTCAAAAATGAAGAAGGACCTTGTTTAGTCCTTAGCAATTAGGCTTTTCTTGTCTCTGAATCAGAAGTAAAGGCACAAGGTTCACATAGACATTTCAAGCATTGTGATTCATACAAGAAAAATCCCTAACATGCTGTCCTGCTCAAAAAGATATTTTAGAGGATCAATCTTAGCAATGAGCTTTACTATATGAGAGAGCATGTAGTGCCTTAATTTTTGTGATGCAAAGATGACTACCAGACATGCTTTTTCAATAATTCTATAATTGAGCTCATAAGTGACTAGTGTTCTACTAATATAGTAGATAGCCCTTTCTTTCTTGGTTTCATCTTCTTGTGCCAGTAATACTCCTAGGGATGTAGTTGTAGCTGAAATGTATAGGAGTAGGGGCTTTCCATGAATAGGTGCCATAAGAATAGGTGGAGCAACCAGGTATCCCTTCAATTCTCTAAAGTTTTATTCGTAGTGTTCATCCCATTTGAAGGTAACCCCCTTATGTAGTAGCTTAGTAAAGGGTTGTGCCCTATCTACAAGTTGGGACATGAATCTCCTGATGGACTGGAGTCTTTCTTGTAGTGTCCTCATTTGACTGATATTTTATGGAGGAGCCATCTCTAGTATAGCTTTAACTTTAGCAGGGTCTACCTCAATTCCTTTCACTAAAATAATGAATCCTAGGAGCTTCCCTGATTGGACCCCAAAGGTACATTTCTTTGGGTTGAGCCTGAGTTGGAACTGTTGCTTCTGATCCAATATCTTTCTTAGATAAGTAATGTGAGTACCTCTTTCTTTGGATTTAGCCAATGTGTCATCTACGTAGTCCTCCATGTTCTTGTGCATCATGTCATGGAATATTGTTTCCATGGCTCTTTGATATGTTGCACCGGCATTCTTTAACCCAAATGGCATGACGTTCTAGCAAAAGGTGCCGCATGCGCATGTAAATGTAGTTTTATCTTGATCCTTGGGGGCAATTTTAATTTGATTATAGCTCGAGAATCCATCCATTAATGAATACATCTGGAAGCCTGCTATAAGATCTATGATCATGTCTATGTTAGGTAGAGGGAAGTCATCTTTCAGACATGCTTTGTTCAAGTCTCTGAAGTCTGTATAGATCCTGATAGATTTATTAGATTTAGACACTGGGACCACATTGGAAATCCATCCTGCATATGCAATGACTCTGATAAATCCTACTTTTAACAACTTTTCCAGCTCTACTTTTACCAATAATTGTTGGATTAGGCTGAAAAGCTAATCTCCCAAGAACACCTGCATGCAAACCTATCACATGAAGAAGCAAGATATAGACAGAAGAAGAGAAAGCTATGGTGGCCAAAAAGCCAAAGACATGATATCCATGTTGAAAAGAAAGAATATCTATTATCAACCAAATGAATACAATACAATCTCCTTACTAAAATACAAAACGGTGAATCCTTATAAAAGGATACCAAAACCCTAAAGGGAAAACCCTAAAAGAGATGCCTAAGTTTAACTTAAGCGTAGAGTGTAATAGACTAATAATTAAATGATTTAATTATTAGCTATAATATGACTACTCTAACACCCCCCCTTAAGTGTAACTTAGGGAGAGGCTAAACAACTAAGGAATAAAGGATGCATGAAAACAAAATGCATGAAAGGAACTATGGGTCCCAACAACTAGGCCTGATCAGGTACCCAAGTACAAGAAATAAACTAGATGAAGGAAAATAAGCCTTCAATCTAGGGAAAGTTCTAGAGAAGGAACAAGAATGAGCAAGCAGCATCTCCGAAGTAAGAAGCTGAAAACTCTGTCAGAAGAAACTGCTGGAACCCCCACTAAAGTGCATGACCAGGTAGAGAAGACAATGTTTGAAGAGTTGATCAGTCAAAACAAGGAATCAATAGAAACAACAGGTGAACCCCCCATAAGGCTGAACAGGGAGAGGTGACATGAACACTGAAATGCAATGCCAGAAACATCTGGAGAAAGAAGAATCAGGAACACCAACAATGCAATAGAAGTACAAGCACAGGATAAAGGGCGGTGTCACCAATACACAACATGGGATAATTTCATGGAAGGTACACTCACTTGACAAAGGTGGATGAGCACAAAATGGTATAACATCATAACCCCCCATGGCACTTTATAACTGAGTGCGAGTACAAAAAACACACAAGGTGTACAAGATCTCAGAAATGCAGAAGTAGGAATTTTATCTCAGTGTGTTTATAGAATAAAGATGCAACAGAAGAGATACAAAAAGCTCAGAAGTCAGAAAGAAGAGTGAGCCAGAAGAATAGTAGAAGAGATCCCAGGACCTGTAAAACCCAAGTAATCTGCCAGAGTGCAAAAACTGCCAAACTCAGAGGAGAGATAACCTAGAGAAAAATCTGGAAAAAATACCCCTGTAACTGAAAAATATACTGAACCAGCTTTCCAATGATATCTGGTTTGCCAAAAATAGAGTTCGAATGAGCAATATATGGCTCCCGAAAGGCAAAAATAGACATCAAACTTTGATAGCAAAAAACACTATCAAAATGGTAGAACCCAAAACCCCAACCTCTATCATCGGAAAGAGCTCAGAAAGATCTTTCTGACGGTATATGAAAGTTGGAAAAAGACCCCCGTATGCTCAAGATAGAGCAAAAATAGTTTGGGAGGGTCAAAAGGGCCCCAAAATCAGGCTTTAAGTCCCTGGGGCTGAAAAAATTGGGCCCCTAGGTGCATGGCATGCGTAGGGGCTAAACAATGAGCGCCTGGTCACCCATAGGACTGCACAGGTAGAGGCATAAGCCTGCAGGGTTTAAAAAACCACCGGGCGGTGCAAAGGGTGGAAGAACCTACCGCTAGTGGTGGGACTGGGGCGGGGAGTGGTGGCGACAGTGCCTGTGTGGAGTGGGCTGGTGGCGGGAGTGCCGGAGGCCGGTGGTGGTTAGGGCCAAGGGGAGAAGGGGCTGGTGGAGCTGCTGAGAGATGTGCATATGAAGGAGCCAGTGGGAGGCGCTGCAAGCGGGACCGAGCCGCGGTGGGGTGGTGGCGGTGCACCGGTGGCGCCATTAAAAAATGCACTGGCTACGCTTTTTCCAAGCATTTTTTTGATTTTTTTTGAAATTTTTTTGAATCCTGCCTCATTTCTTATGCCTGTACAACCCTAATAGGCCAAGAAATTTCTCCTAGATACTCTGGTGTCCAAATCGGATGTGTTTTGTATGGATTATGGGGTTTTTGGGCCTTTCGGATGCAACCGTGAGGTCAGTTTTGGTCCAAAGTGCTCTAAAAAATAGAGTCCCCCCAGATCCAATAAAAAACACCTAAAAAAACTAAAAGCTTCAAACCCTCGTACTGCAAAGAGCTTGCTTCAACAAAACACGAACAACCAGCTGTAGGAAAGCTCTGATACCATGTTGGATTAGGCTGAAAAGCTAATCTCCCAAGAACACCTATAGGCAAACCTGTCACATGAAGAAGCAAGATACAGACAGAAGAAGAGAAAGCTATGGTGGCCAAAAAGCCAGAGACATGATATCCATGTTGAAAAGAAAGAATATCTATCATCAACCAAATGAATACAATACAATCTCCTTACTAAAATGCAAAGCGGTGAATCCTTATTAAAGGATACCGAAACCCTAAAGGGAAAACCCTAAAAGAGATGCCTAAGTTTAACTTAAGCGTAGAGTATAATAGACTAATAATTAAATGATTTAATTATTAGCTATAATATGACTACTCTAAAAATAATGCAACATGAGGATGCATCTTTCTAAGTTTTTTCTTTACGGGCTTGATCCCAGGAGCTATAGACAAGTGGTGCATGATTAGATTAGGATCTAGCCCTGGCATATCTATATAGGACCATGCAAAGTTAATATTTTTATCCTTCAGAAACTCTATGAACTATGTCTTCTCCTCTTCTAATAAGGATTGTGCAAGGTGTACTATTTGAGGATTGTCAACAGTGCCAAATCTTACTGGCTGTGTTGGTTCAATCAGTACCGAAGATCTTTCCTGAAAGTGTTCAGGGAGGATATCAAGAGTCTCATCCTTTGGCACCTTGGAGAGGTTTTCACCATTGGATTTGTCTTTTTTCTTTACTATTTTGGGATCTGATATTGCCACAGAGTGGTTTTCACTATCAGTCCACTTTTTCTTTTTATTTTTCAATTTTTGACTAAGAAACTTGATATCCTCCTATGACATGTTCTCGCTCTTTTCATTGGTGGAAGAAGGGTAATGTTCACAAGCATTGAGATAAAAAGCTAGGGAGTGGTCATCAGAAAAGTTGAGGATAGGAGTAGGATTTGTTTTACTCTAATCAATTAGGTTGGGAAGTACCAATGTTAGGGAGTCAGTCTCTGGGAAGGACAGCATCGTGTTAGCATCAAGACCATTAACCGACATGACATGATCTGTTAAGTTAATTTCTTTGGTATTTAGATCAATAAGAGTGAGATCATTTTTAAAAGGGTCATTGTTAGTCATATGCAGATCAAACTTTAGTGACTTGTTAGTAGAAATCTCATCATCATCCCTCCATAAAAGGAGGCTTCTTGCTTGTAGCCTATGAAATTCTTCTAGACTTATGTATTCACCAGTGTCTTCATCAATGATCAGGGGAAGGAACTCTTCTTCTACTTCAGGAGGATCATTATCATTGAGAGGAGTGTCAAATAATTTACCAGGAGCTGAGGGAGCTGCAAGCATGTGAATTGTATCTATTCCAATTTCTTCAGAGGCAACAGATAGCTGATCCCATTCATAATCATGAGAGTCTGTTACATTATCATCAGATCTATTTAAGTATTTAGAAATGGTTATCTAATGTACTAAGTTAGCCACTTGTAGATCAAGGACATGTGAAATTGTGACCAATTTCCCCCAGTTAGGATATAAATTATGTGGCTGGGGTGTCTCTTGAGTAATTGTTGCTACGGTGTCTCCTACCTCTTGAATGGGAGGTTATGCTAGCAAAGGGGTGTGAAGATCTTGTGGTACCTAAAAGCTAGGTACATAGCATTCTCCTTGATATTTAGGATTATCTATACCAACATGTAATAATCTTTCACAAGGCCATGGTTCTAGTACTATCTCATATGTTTCATTGCTCCCTTTTTCAGAGGTCAGGCTATCTTTCAAAGCATGTTTGTCAGATTGAGTATTAAAACCAAGTCTTGTTTTATCTCTGGTATTCCAAAAATCCATGGGTATAGGTTCAATAAGCCCTCATCCTATGTCATTTAGAGGTCACTTTCCTTTTTAGCTCATTTGTGTGAGGAAATCATATCCCTTTCCATACTATTCTAGGGATATCTTCACATGTTTGACCTCAGATTCCACCGGTTCTCCTTTGTAAAGCCAGTCCAAGACTCCTATTCTTCAGTCTTATTTGAAGAAGATGTGGATGCCTTTACCGTGATAGTGGCTTTATGTACTTCTGGCTCCTTGGATGCTATAGGTGTGAATGTAGATGAAGGTTTTCTGTAGGATCTTGGTGACACCGGAATTTCTATCAGTGAGGGAGTCAGGTCCAGCTTGTACTCTCCCATACCTGTTTCTTCAAGTTTCAAAGTTTTGCTAAAACTCTTCATAACCATGTCCTTGGTAGTTTCAGGAAAAATTGCATCCATAGACTCTTTGTTGTGCGAGATCATGCTACCTATTTTGATATTGTTGCAAGTGTAGTTAGCATCTGCAGGAATCGTCACTTCCACCCCATTATGTGGGAACTTTATGCATTGGTGGTAAGTGGATGGTATAGCTTGCATCTCGTGAATACATGGTCTCCCTAGTAGGATATTGTAGGCCAATGGTAGATCCAAAACTTGACAGATGATGTTTCTCTCAATTGGTCTGAATCTAATAGGTAGAACAATAAGACCCCTGCAGGATCTTTCTTCTTCATCATAAGCTTTGATTGTTATCTTGCTTCTAGAGTCAATTGTTTTCTCTGAGAGACCTAGTCTCTTGATTAGATCTAGTGTATAGATATTCAATCCTGCGCCTCCATCTATCAACACATGCCTAACACAAGATTTATGAATAAGGACTTCAATATGGAGGGGTTGATTATGTGGATGCATCAATGACTTGTCATCCTCTTTAGAAAAGGAGAGGTAGTGTGGCACTGAGATGTGATTGACCATCGCTTGGAATCTATCTATATCAATATCCTTTGGAACATTAGCAGCATGTAGAGCTTGTTCTAGGATTTCCCTATGTACTATGGATATCTTGAGCAACTCAAAAATGGAAATTTTGGCAGAGGTTCGTTGCAACTGGTCTACCAAGTCATATTTTGCTCCAGGAATAGTAACCATGTGTTTTGATGCTGGTTTAGGAATAGTTACAATAGGAACCTTGGATGTTGATGTTGGTTTTGGAGGTCCTTTGATTGTAACCTGTGCTTGGCTCCGTGTTACAACATTTGAGTGGAATGAGACACCTTTGGTTGTGACCACATTGATGGGTTCGGTTTTGATGTCTAACATATTGATCACATTGTCATTTTTGGAATAGGTGTAGTTGACTTCATTACCTTTTCATTTTGATGTTTCTCCTTGATAATAATTAGGAAAGGGTTTGTTGAATGTTGTATGATCCTCATTGGTAGTGTGTCCATCCACTTTGATCTTACCTCCTTTGATGAGGTCTTGGATGACATGTTTAAGCTTGAGGTAATTATTAGTTTTGTGTCCCTTATTTTTGTGAAAGACACAGTAAGAGTTATCATCCCACCACCTGGGTTTGACCATTGGTTCCCACGGTTTGGAATCTGGGATTGTAAGAACCTTGTTATCCAATAGTGTCTTTAGAACCATCTCAAGAGGCTCTCCCAATGGAGTGAATGTTCTTTGGGGTTTTGACATCCATGTCTTTCCCTTGCTATTATCATTTTTCATTTTGGGTACGGGAGTTGTTACTTTAGCATCCTTGCTTTCTTGCATGCCATTAGTTAGATTGAATACCTTGGGTTTAGGATTAATGTTAGAGGTGAAAACCACTCCATCATTAACAACATTTTTGTTTTGTTTCCACCATTTAGGTTTGGAGTTGGATTTGTTGGTCTTGTTTTCATTTTGAAGGGTGATCTCTCCCCTTCTGACCATGACTTCCTCAATACAGAGAGCATTTTTAATCATTCCATCGAAGCTTGGAGAGTCTTGCATTTGTAATGCATAGTTCAATTCTAGTACCAAGTTAAAAATGAATATCTCCATCTTCTCTATTTTGGGAATGGCCCTTGAATATCATGCAAAAATCTTCCTCCATCTTTGTAGGAAGTGTGTAAATGATTCTCCAGTTTTCTGTTTGGTATTACATAGGTCCATCATAGTTACATCATGTTGGATGTTGTAGGAGTAATGTTGAATGAATCGTTGGATCAACTCCTTGAATGTCTTGACCTTAGGGTTTAGTTTTGAGAACCAATCCATGGCATTACCCCCTAGACTTCTTGGAAATAGTCATATGAGGTATGTAGGTTTATGCATGTATTCTATGCTAAGAGTACAAAATTCCCTCACTTGGTCATGTGGGCCAGTTTCTCCCGTATACTTGTCATACTTTGGTCTTGCCACGTTGGGGGGAAACAGGACCATAGTGATACTCTTGTCAAAAGGAAATGGACAAATGGTGTCCAAAGAGTATTTTGTTTTAGGTTTCTCCTTCTCCTATTTGAGATTCGTGAGTTCTGTTTGCATCAAATTGAGTTGTTTGGTGAGAATGGATATCGGGTTTGGTACCTCCTTTTCTTTGAGTTTTTCCATGTCATAGTCCTTGGGTAATTTGACACCTGTGGATGCTAGATGGAGGAAGTACTTTTCTTTATCGTCATCAATTAACCATTCCAATATCTTGTGGAATATTTTACTCTATTTGTGTTTTTCATACTCATCTCCAGGGATCTCCCCTTCACTGTTTAATTCAAATGGATCACGTTCAAACTTAGGTCCTTCTTCCTCATCCATGTCTTCAAGTTTTTGGTGTTTTCCATCATTATAATCCTCAAAATCCTCACTCCATCTATAAGTTTCACTATCCATTTGAGGGGAATCTAGATCGAGAAGGGAACTATGAGATTGAAAGTGTGGTGTTGTAGGAGGAACTTTTGATCCTTTAGATGGGTACTTGTTGTGTCTTGTGATAACCATGAAGTTGTTCCTCAACTTTTTTCAACGCTTCCCAATAGTATAAGTGAGAGTTTCAGATTGTTCAAGTGAGCATGTCTAGGTAAAAGTAACTATTTGTTGTTGGTGGATGTAAATGATTCCAGCGTCAGAGGGTTAGAATGCCTTAATAGTGAGTTGGGAACCAAGTTGTTGGT
The DNA here is from genome assembly GCA_018584345.1 of Thuja plicata. Taxonomy (NCBI): domain Eukaryota; kingdom Viridiplantae; phylum Streptophyta; class Pinopsida; order Cupressales; family Cupressaceae; genus Thuja; species Thuja plicata. The sequence goes on from MU226499.1 coordinate 46,465, forward strand.
AGAAAGTGGGTAGACCACATGTATTGAACTGATCGTGAAAAACTGACTAAGCATGCGAGGTAGGAATTTCAAAAGAGTTTTGAAATTTCAAAAGGGAGACCAGAAGAGACAACATGAACCAGAGAAAGAGCTAAAAGGGTATCCTAATTAGCTGAGACTTTCTAGGAAAAATGTCTACAAGTACCCTCTATCCTGAATGCGAGCCCCCAGATGCAAGCCTCTAATGACATTAAATGTGATCCTAGAATCTAGATGCGACTATGTGCTGACCAAATGCCAGCCAGTATACATGATGTGATCCTGAATACCAAATGTGACTTGGGAAATCTGGGATGCGATCTTATGATGTCTTTGTCAATTTTGGTCAGTTTTGAAAAGTTCATTTTCAAAGTGCGTGAAGTTGTTTGTTTCTAGATTGTGTTAGGAGGTGTCGTAATGTGTGAAAAAAAAATGTACTCCAAGGTTTGAAACTTGTTGATTGTTTTGAGGAGCTTTATCTTTTTAATGATCTTTTGAACACGTTAAACAGTTTTGCATTGTTAGGAGGGTGAAACAAACACTCATTTTTTCCTATTCTCTAGGTGGAGGATGAAAATCTTTGCTCATTGACTCAGGTATACACTCAAATGCTAATCAGAATATAGCCATCAGCAAGCATGCAATGGCTCTAGTCATGATATTATATTAGCTGACTCCAAACGCAAGTGAGGGCATAACATGACGAGTGTCTTGGGGCAATTACTTTTTGCCTTGCACAAAGATTATCACCCTTTCAGGGATGAATCAAGAATTCTTTCAGTTGAAGTTGTTGTGGATTATTGGGCAATCCATTTGAAACCATCCCCTATAGAATTGCACAAGGAAAAATTTAGGCGTATAGCCCTAGGAGTACCCGAATATATGTAGTCTCGCAAGCAAGATTCAAGCGGCTCCGCTCTACATATACCCGGATATATTCAAGGAATGATGTTGAAATTCCATGAACAAAACTGACTCCATCTTCTAAGGCTCTAGCCTACGAGGAAGAAACTATTTATAGTGAGATGGAAGGGTTGGTGTAAAACCTGTCATCACTTGGGTCATTCCTGAGAGATTTTTTCCTCAACCAGCAGGCCCTCTACTGTTTAAATATGAGTACCAAGGATTGGCGAGCTTTGGATGTCTGGATTTCTTATTCTTCCGAAGAAAAAGAGCATACTCTCCTAATCTAAACCATTTTCTCCCAAAACACATAAAGAAAAGTTCATTCCTTCAAGCTATGTTGAGCTCGATTTAGTTTGTTCCTATTTAAGAAAAATAGGATTGCTTGAAAAGAAAATTTTGCCTTGTTCAATTTAGCCACAAAATTTAGTGAGTTGCTTGTCCAATTACTAAGCTAAATTGAATTAAATGATTGAACTTGTTCTTTGATCCCACATATTTAGTGCTTTGATTGTCCAATTTATGATCCCAAAAGAAATTATACTATGTATTTGTTCATTAAACCACAAGATTTAGTGATTTGAGTTGTTCATTTACTTGATCCAAAAATAATTAAATGATGTGTTTTCTTGTTAAATTAACTCCAAATTCCATTCAACCCATAAACTGATGTGTGAGTTTCTAATTTTCCTTAAAAGGAAAAGAGCATAATCCTCTAGTTAGTTTAGTGATAGATTGTAATATGTATCTTAAATTTTGAAAGCAAGTAAATAGAAGTCAAGATGGGGGTTGGGTAACCTGAAAAATGAAGTTAGTATCTGTTTATGTTAACTCTCATGAAAACCCTTAAGAACAACCTGTAAACACTTGTTAGGCTGCAAGACATCAAAAACACAACTTGTCAAAATGTTAGAGTTAGGCAAATGAAGTGTGTAAACTTTCTAACCAGATGCGAGCCTAAAAAATCATTGAATGTGATATAGCATATTGTATGTGATCTTTCTTACCAAATGTGACAGTATGCTCCCCAGATGTGAGCCTGAACTGAATGTGATCTGGGAAATCCCAGATCTGAGCCTCATTTACCATGGTGCGATGGCGTATCCTGGATGCGATCCAGAATGATAAAAAATGAGCCTGTAACAAGATTCTGGGCATGCAAATTAGTGAAAAAGTGATGGAAAATGAGGCCAAGTTGGAAATCAAGCCCCACGGTGGGCACCAGAAATGTGTGTGTATATTTGTGCACCTAATATCTACAACACAACACTTCAATAAGTCATTCTGTTAGTGAAAAACAAGGGTTAAAGAGCATATAAACCATAACTTTGACTTATTGCTTTCTAACTAGGATGAGTGTAGCAAATAACATAAAAGCCCTCAAATTTATGCTAAATACCAGTGACATAAACAACCTAGCATGAAATATTTAGTTTAAAAAAAGCTAATATTCAATGAACAATGAAAATTAGTCTAAAAATGGACATTCTAACAATGCATAAGCATAAACTATGAAATGAAGTATGAATCTAAGTCTATTCCAACAGCATAACAATGTATTTACAATATGAGATGAAAGCTTATTTGTGCTCCAAAATGCCTACTATTTATAGAAGAATAAGAGAGAGAGAGGGGAGACAAGGTTCATTAATGAGTTGAAGGACTCATTAATGGTGGTGTAAGAGCCATTAATGCCTTGAGCATTAATGAGGCATGGAGGAGACATGGGCTTAAGACATCTTCATTAATGAGGCATTAATGAAAGCCTTAAAGAAGCATGGGAAGGGTGTAAGACTCAAGTTGGTCCCTTAGGAAAGTCTTGCTTGAGAAAGTGGACTTTCTCAAGTGGGTTGAGTTGTTAATCATTCCCTAATGGAATGTGACAACATTAGGAGGTGGGTTAGGGTAGAATTAGAATTAGGATTAGATTAGCAAGGGTGGAATGGGTTGAGATGGGTTAGAACCCAGGGTAGAAGTGGTCGAGATAGGTTAGGTTGGGGTTTAAGGGAATATAAATGAAATGAATTAAAATTATTTAATTCATTTAAAATATAGGAATTTAATTATTTTATTGCTTTTTAATAATTAGGGGACTATAGCCATTTTAGTTAAATTAAATAGGCTAGGGGAATGGGTTAATTGCAAGTGAGTAATTGATTTAGGGATTTATTTAATTCCTAGAAAATTAATCACTTTTAGCCATGTATTTGATTAATTTTTATTTTGGCTAAAAGTAAATAATTTAGTGATTTGATCACTTTAGAAGATTAAATTGATTCGAAGAATTATGCCAAGCAGTAACAGGATTGTTTGGACATAATCGAGGGTATGATCACACTTAGGGAAAATAGGGTCCATAGTTGGAACAGACCAAATTCAGGTGGTTACAGCAAGAAGATATCTATGAGACAAATCAGGAGTTATGCTTTAAATCTAATTTGCTGGATTGTTTATCATGCCAAGAATCAAGAATCAAGAATCAAGAAACAATGAATATTATGTCTATATAAGAGACAAGCTTAATTCATTTATGAATGGGATTAAGGGGAGTGAATAAAAAGAGGATGCTAAAGAGA